>SJXQ01006121.1:253020-272281 GCA_006408695.1 Aepyceros melampus
AAACACGTTGGCCAGCTGACCAATGAGCCCGTGGATGAAAGCGGCTGTGCCCCTCACAGGAGCCCTGTCTGGCTCAGCCTCCACACCCACAGCGCCCTCTGGCCTTGCCAAGCCTTCACCACTGACCCCGTCGCTGACCCCGCTCCCACAACACCTTGCAGGCTCTGCCCCTCTGCCCCTGTCTGGACCCTGACTGGACCTCGCAGAGGGGAGCACAGGCTTGGGAGGCCCACAGGGGCGAGCTCTGACTCAAGTGGGCCACAACTTTCAACCGCCGTGGGGCTCAGGGACCGCCGGGGGCCCTGGGCTCACCACTGCGGAGGGGCTCGGCCTGCAGAAGAGAAGTACTGACCTTCTCTGTGTTGTCCGGAGGACCAAGTTCTCTGAGGGTCTGTCTCACACACACACTCCTTGTGGGGATGTCTTAAGAATGAAGCCCTTTAAAACAGCAGTGTTCTAACAACAGCCATGCATAGATGCTGACTACCACCGTCACTAATAAAGGATTCCACACTGAGGCCAGAGAATTAATTTGAGAGCAATTTATGACAATGTGTTGCTAGGCAATTAAAATAAACTTCCGAGGGGGAGAATTTTTTTAAATGTATTGTTGATTATTTTAGATCAGAAAAATGGAATCGGAGAAGAGCACACCATTCAAGTCAGTTTGAAAGAAGGTAGAAATGAGACAGACTCCACCAGGGACAGTACCTGGGCCTGACTCTGCTCACACCTGCCCTCCGCTTGGAGAGGCGGCCGAAGAGGTGGAGGCCAGAGGTAGGGAGCTAAGTCCGCTGGGCTTTGCCCTGGGGTAGGCAGGGGCTACAGGAAGGGGTGGCTAGCTTGAGGACTGGCTGGAGAATTAGATCAGGTCCCAGCAGGTCGCTCCCCGGAATGACCAGCCCACCTGGCCCCACTTCATTGCTTGTGTTCGTTATTGACCAAGAGGCCTTTTCTCTCAAAATCAAAGTACCACTTTTAGCAACAAATCCCTCAAGACAACCAAAGAAGAGCTGGGATTCCCAAGGAATTAATATCCATCTGTCTAGTCTCCAATTCTTTTTTTTCTTTTTAAAGATAGTGATGACAGGAACTTCCCTGGTGGTCCAGGGGCCAAGACTCCACGCTCCTAATGCAGGGAGACCAGGTTCGATCCCTGGTCAGGGAACTAGATCCCGCATGCTGCAGCTAAGAGTCTGTGTGCCTCAAATAAAGATGCTGTGAGCCACAGCCAAGACCTGGCACAGCCAAATAAACAAATAAAAACAAATATTTTTTAAAAGAAAGTGACAACAGAAAGAGCTGAAAATACAAATTTATCGCAGAATGTTCCTCCTTTGTTGCTTATTAAGGGAATACAAATTAATGCCACCTTGAAGCAGGTCCCCTTTTAAGTATATTAAAATGGTCAGAAACATATTTAATTAACACCTAATGCCAGTGGGAGTACAGTGGAGCTGGCGTGCTCACTCATTGCTGGTGGCACAGAGCGCTGCAGGCTCCTTCCATAAAGAGACATCCTAGCTCATCAAGGCCTGTGATGACGCTGCTGCCCTTAATTCAGTAATCTGACTCCTGGGAATTTTCCCTCAGGAAACAATTCAAGAGAAGCAAAAAGCTTTCAGTACAAAGACATTCATGACATCGCTGTCTATAAAAGTCCAAATGGGAAACTCAAATGCTCAACAACTGGAGGAAGATTCAAACCATTAGACACGACCACTCAGTGGAGTATTACGCAGCATTAAAGTCACTGTTATAAAGACAGGGAAACTGACAGTGATCCTGTGCAGTGAGAAGGGCAGAGCATGACAGGCCCATTTAAGCTGCTACAGGAGCTGTGAAACACGACTGTATGTGCTGAGGGGCGAAGGGAAGGGGACGTGCAAAATCAAGAACAGTTTTGTGAGGGTGTGAGGTTACTGGGGAGTTTCCTGTATTCCAGATGCTCTTTATCTTACTGTGCGACCTTTCCCACAAGAACGAAAGTTGAACAAGATACGGTCAAAAAGTGAATTCTTATATGAAATCCTTTCTTGCGGGGACAAAGGCGATGCAGAAGAGTCGGCTGGGAGCAGCTACCCTGCTCAAGGGAGCGTGAGTTACGAGGCTGCAGGATGGCAGGGACAGAGGCTGGTGACCAGCGGGCAGGATGTCAGGGCAGAGGAGCCAAGACAGTCTTCACGGCAGTCAGGCTCCTCCCGGGAGGCGTGGGCCTGGGGGGGTCAGATGCACGGGTCTGAGCTGGGATCTGCAGCCCGCTCCCTGGGTGAGTGGAAGCAAGCGCGGGAGCCCCGGCTCCCTGATGCTCATCCAGACATGGGGCTGTCTTCCTGTTTTGTGCAGAATTGTGCCCCCAAGTTCACATGTTGAAATTCAATCTGCCAGACCTCAGCATGTGAGTCTGTTTGGAGATGGGGCCATTAAAGAGGTGATTAAGGTACAACAAGGTCATATACTGGACCCTGATCCAACATGACTGGTGTCCTTATAAAAAGAGATTGGGACACAGAGCAAGGGGTGACCGTGTGAGGAGACGGAGAAGGCAGCCACCGACAAGCCAAGGAGAGAGGGCTGAGGATGAGGCCGGCCCTGCCGACACCTTGACCTTGGCCTCTGGCTTCCTGAATGGTGAGAAAAATTCACCTCTATGCTTTAAGGCCTCCGGTCTGTGGTATCTGGTTATGGCAGCTGGAGCAAATGAACACACTTCCTTTGTCATGAGGTGACATCACCAGTGTGGGGCAGGCACTCAAGAAACACCTGGTAAGGGACTCCCCTGCTGGTCCAGTGGCTAAGGCTCTGTGTTCCCAGTGCAGGGGGCTCGGGTTCCAGCCCTGGTCAGGGAACTAAATCCCACGTGCCCCAGCTAAGATTCTGCATGCTGCAGCTAAAGGATCCCATGTGCCCGACTAAGACCCGGCACATCTAAATAAACAAATAATAAGTGTTGAACAACACCACCACCCCTGGGGAAAAGTCAGAGGCAGGGTCCTGGCACCCTGAAAACCACTGACACAGACGGGCCTGTATCAGAAGACTGGCTGTCAACACAACGGTTTAACTGAAGTTCAGAATGGCCGTGAAGCCCGGGAGACAGCTTCTCCGGCGACCCTCATGGCAGGGGGCAGGGCGGGGGAGGCCGGGAAGATTAGACAGCGGCAAAATGGAAGTTCAGTGATGTTGCGGGTTTTGTTCAAAGTCGAAGAGCAAGCACAGGTCAGAGAAGGGTTGAGAATGCGACGTTTTAAACCTCCAAGATCCTTTTCTTCCCCCAGTACTAAAAACAAGCCTCTGATTGATAGATCGTACAACATAAACGTTTAGAAATTCCACAGCACCACAGCCACCATAAACAGACAAGCAAGGAAGAGAAAACACTTGCAAAATATGTAACCAACAAAGGAGGAATAACCATGACTTAAAACAAGTCAGCATCAAACACACACACACACACACACACACATCGAAACAGTAAAATGGCAATGAATATGAATATACAAGTCACAAAATGCATATGATTGGTCAATAAACAGAAAAAAAGTGAATTCAGTCTCATTGGTAATAACAGAAATGCAAAACAGAGCAAGGAAATGCCTCTTTGTTTGCCCATTAGAGTAACAGAGTAAAAAGAACGATGGGGTAGATTTTGTTGACAACTCACACTGTTGGGAGATGTAAGTCTATGCATTTTGGGGGACTGATGATTTAATAGTGTCTACTGATATTTATCATGGCCATGCCCTTGCAACCTAGCGATTCCACTCCTAGGAATCTATGCTTTGGAAACGTTGGCACGCATATATAAAGACGCACGGATAAGCAGGAGGCTCACCAGGGGACTCCCTGAGATAGTAAAAGATAAAGGAAACACCTGTCTGAAAGGAGGAAAAAGACTGCACAGATTACGATACACGACAGAGGATGAGATGTTGGATGGCATCACTGACTCAATGGCCGTGCATCTGAGCAAACTCCGAGAGATAGGGAAGGACAGAGAAGCCTGGCATGCTGCAGTTCGTGGGGATGCAAAGGGTTGGACGTGACTTAGTGACTGAACAACAACTGTTCAGTGTAACAATGCTGTTACTGTTTTATTTTTTAGCTAGAAATTATAGGGGTTTTTTTTAAGACAATAAAAGCAAAAATAAAACAAAACCCACCACCTATATCAATAGTTGTGACATACGTGACATAAAGGTGTATATATACATATACACACACACACTCATACGTCTACTACAGAACTGCATGAGAAAAAGCTTAGTAACATGTTTAAAACCAAGGATGATGGTGCTGTTTAGTCGCTCAGTCATGTCCGACTCTTTGCGACCCGGTGGACTGTAGCCTGCCAGGCTCCTCTGTCCATGAGATTTCCCAGGCAAGAATACTGGAGTGGGCTGCCATTTCCTCCTCCCATGCTGTTATTTTAAAAATGAGATACACCTGGTACTTCCCTGGTGGTCCGATGGTTAAGACTTCACCTTCCAACACAAGGGGTGCGGGTTTGATTCTTGGTTGGGGAGCTAAGATTGCACGTGCCTCACAGCCAAAAAACCAAACCATAAAAACAGAAACAGTATTGTAACAAATTCAGTAAAGACTTCAAAAATGGCCCACACACAAAAAATCTTTTAAAAAAGTGAGATACGCCTATTTGTATTGACATGTAAAGATCTACAAAACATACTGGTAAGGGAAAACGCAAGCTGCTTGTCAACATGCGTGATATGACCTCACATTTATACATGCAAGTATGTGTGCGTGGGTGCCTGTGGACTTACATGGCTTTGTAAATGCATGGGGAGAGCTGAGAAAGGACCATTACTTAAAAAAAAAAAAAAAAAGGGGTGTGTGTATCTCTTTAGCAGGGCGTGAAATGTAGGGAGGTAATGATGGAAGCCTACATTTTGTTAAGTTGGGTTAGCCAAAAAGTTCATTCAGGTTTGCCATCGGGGAAACCCTGAACGAACTTTTTGGCCAAGACAATATATTCTGGAATCATTTAAATATTTTACAGCCTTGCATTTCCTAACCTAAAGCGATCTCTCAGCCAGTCATGGCTGGAAAGAGTGCTGCAGAATCAGCTCCTGCTTGTGTTGAAACGGGAGCCTCTCTCATGGTGGAGGGTCAGGCACAGAGCGGGCACAGGAGGAGCGAGCGGGTTTGGGAGCAGGAGGGCCCGGAAGTCGCGTCAGCAAAGCCACCACACCAGTGCACACGGACCAACCTGGCAGGCAGCAATCAGAGAGGGGCTGGAGCATTTGCCGCACCCGTGGCACAATCCCCATGAGGCGGAGCGGCAGAGCCGCCCATGGCGATGGGCCCTGCAAAGAACGGACACGGCTGCAGCCGGCGTGGGGGGAAGTGGGCTCAGGCACCTGTCATCCGGGCCGGCGGCAGGCCTCGCCACCCCTGCCCGCAGTGACCAGGGAAGAGGCCACCGCGTGGGGACTGGGCGTCCCTGTGCTCCCCTCGCCAGGCTTGCTCTGGGAGAGCAGTCGGGAGATGTGAAGAGGGGGAGGTGCAGGGAAGGGAAGGAGTGATGGACCTTCCGCTGCTCAGAAGAGTCGCCCCGAGTGCAGCCCTCCTGATGCCCAGTCCGATGCCCTCCTGGCGCCCTTCCTGTGCCGGCCCAGGTCACACCAGCTGCCCCCTGCTTCCTGGCCCATTGCCACACACCCGTTGCCCTCCAGCCTCCTCTGCCCCAGCCCCCAGGCAGGAGTCGGCCCTCACCCTGTCCGCTTCCTGCTCCATGCTGGGCCCAAGGGATGGTGTTCATAGCCAGGGGGCCAAATCCCATCTCCCTGCTCACGCTTCCCCATCTGGACCTTCAGAAGAGTCCTCCCCTCCAAACTCCAGACCTCTACAGCCACCCGAGTGTCCCCCAGCTGAGCCCAGCACTTCTCCTCTGCTCCCTCAATGCAAGCTTTCCCTCTCCAGACAATTCTCTCTCTCTCAGCTGACCTGAGGGTAGCTCCCGGGGTCTCTCCCTTTCCCTGAGCCCCTACATTTGAAGGGCTGCTGGGTCCTGACAATATTAAATCCAGAGCAGTTTGCAAATCTATACGCCTTTTCTCCAGCCGCTGGCTCACCTCCAAGGTCTCAGCTTCTTTTACCCCTTCTGATTCATCCTTCCTGCCGCCATGAAATCATTTACTGAAAATACCATCTGCTCCCCTGTCACTTCCTTTCCGTGGTTCCCTGACACCCACAGCAGCAAGTTTTAAGTTCCAACTCCTTGGCCAACCGCAGCCCACCAGGATCAAAGCAGCCCCCAGCTCCCAGCTCCTCGGCTCGCCCGGCTGCCCTTCCCTCTCAAGCCTCTGCTCGCCTGGCCTGGGATGCCCTCCCTTTCCCCCACGTGGCTGGCTCCTGTGACCTCTGGACACTGGGGTATGGGCCTCCCCGAGGGAGCCTTACTGACTGCTCTCCACCTGGATGGAACGCTGCTCAGAGGAGGGCCCTTCCTCGGGGTTCCCATCACAACGGCGTGCCTCTCTGCGCTCATCACACGGACTCAAAAGGATGCTGTCTGCCCCCTGCAAACTGTCAGCACCTCTCAGGCCTGGAAGGGCTGGGACTCACTGTATTCATTTTCTACCGGGTGGCTTCAAAGAACGGAAACGTATTCTCCCACAATTCTGGAGTCTAGAAGCCCACAGCCAAGCAGTTGGTAGGGCCACACCCCCTGAAGGCTGCAGGGAAAGATCTCCCCTTGGCTCTTCTGGCCTCTGGGAGCCCCTGCCCTGCGGCAGCATAACTCCCGTATCTGCCTCCTCCTTCCCATGGCATTCCTCTGTGTCCGTCCTCACATGACCTTCCCGTGTGTGTGTGTGTGAGAGAGAGAGTCCAAATTTCCCTTTCTGCAAGGACACCAGTCATATTATATTAGGGACCACCCTCTTGACCTCATGTTGATTTTGTCTGCTAAGATCCTATTTCCAAATAAAGCCACATCCACAGGTACTGGGGGTCAGGACTTCAGAATTTCTTTGGTTAGGGGGCGCGGTGCACAATGCAACCCACAGCCTGCTCGCTTTGGCAACCCTGGTGCCCAGCACTAAATCTGAGCCTAAGCGAAGCTCTGCTGATCCCTGTGATTGAGCGGATGATGGAGCCAGTGTGTTCTGGGTCCAGGCAGGGGAGGGAAAGTCAGAAAGGGAGGGCAGCTTGAAGGAGGAAGCTCTGAGGCTGGGCCTGGAGAGGTGGGGGTGAGAAGAGATGTGTCCAGGCCTCAGGAGGACCACTGCCTGGGAGAGGAGGAGGGCTGGGCTGCACGAGAGGCCTTGGCTCTGCGCTGTGCAGTGCATGGGGCTGGGCAGGCCTGAGGCATCGGCCCTCGTGCTGGAGGCAGGAAGGGGCCAGGGAACGTCTGTCAGGAGAGCAGTGACAGGAGCAGAAACCAGTGTTCCTGAAAGATGAGTCTGCCGGAAGCACGCTGGGGTGAGTCTACGAGGGGCTGCCCCAAGCAGGGAGGCAGCTGGTCAAAGGCTTGGGCAGAAAGTCAGCAGATAATGAGGAACTGAATCAGAGCAGCGGCAGCATGGCCGGAGGGGACGGACCAAAGCCAGAGGAAGTGTGGTAGGCAAATAGACAGAGCGCGGCCAGAGGAGGTAAGAGAGGAGTCAAGGCCCACAGGGGCTGAGGTTCAAGGCTGGAGACTTAAGAGGTCAGGAGCCAGCGACTGCCAATAATGGCAGCCCAGGAAGAGAAGTGCGCTCGCAGGGGCTGCCGTTAGTTTAGCCTCATGAAATGCCATTCAATTAAAAAACAAGCTCACGGGCACACTCATTAAGGCACCGTTGAGACAGGGCATGTGTGTGAAGCAGCTCTGAGAGACCCACGCACTTCGCCAATAATTTGAGTTTATGGGCAACAAGCACGTCTTTCTATATCAATGCCTGGTGTCCAAGTTGTTAGCAGGAGGTGTTTTCAGAGGAAGGTCTCAAGCCAGGGCAACTAACAAACTCAACTGAATAACCTTTAAATTACCTCATCACCCGGAAAATGGAAATTGTGCAGCCTGCAAATGCACCCACGTGCCAGCAGAGGCCAGATGGAGCAGCTTCCCGGGCCGGGCAGCCGGACCTGAGGGAGCTGCCCACTCGGGTCTTCTCTAGGATCATAGAGGCCCCTGGGCCTTAGGGAGCCATTTCTGACAGAGCCACCAGCAAACCCTAGGCTCCCCAGAGAGGTCAGTTAAGGGGGGCTTTTACCCTGAGAAATGGAATAAAGACCCTCCTCCCAAGGATGAGTCAGTCCCTCTCAGCGTCTCAGGCTCTTCGTATCCTGGGAGGTCAGTCTTGCTGATTTCCAAGGGCCCTTCCCTGCCCAGCTCTGCTCACAGCCTCGGCCGCTGCTGCCCCGACCCTGCCCCGGCGTGAGGATGAGCCGATCCGGCGGGCTGGGAAGACAAGGTTTCGGATGCTGACCCCTCCCCTGCTGGGATCCTGTCCGGCCCACCCTGACCCCTGCTCATCTTCCCTCCTCCTGCCAGCATGGTGCTGCCAGCGCAGCGTGGCGGGGGGCACTGGACTGTGAGCCTGGTGATGACGGCCCCTCCTGCGCCATCGGCTTGCTGGGGGCCCTCTCCCATGCTGGAGAGGCGGGGGCCGCGCTCAGACCTCGGGCGCCTGTGATCGAACCTCTCCAGGCCTCAGTTTCCTCATCTGTATCCCAGATGTGGTAATGGTTCTCACAGGGCTGTCATGAGGGTGGAGGGCAGGCAGGAAAGTCTGGCCTGAAGTGAGCTCCCGCCCAGGGTCAGCTGCTGTGACCACGGGGCACATGGGACAGAGGTGTGAGGAGAAGACACACGATTGTTGGAAAAAGCCCTGTCTCAGAGAGAATAGAACCTTCGGGAACAGCAGCAGCCACAAACCCTTTCCTGGAAGGGGCTTCTCTGGACAGAGACCCACTCATGGCCTTTGGCATTTGGGGAGAACAGTCATTTTATCTGAGCTCCACCACTGGCCAACCAATGTCCTCAGCCCCAGGGACAGTCCTCACCTTGAGGACCACCTCCAGGGTGGGACCAGCTACCCAAAGGCAAACCACTGAGTCCTGTCATGGCCCGCGTGGCTTGAGACTGAACACCGCTGTGTGGAGATCCTTGTCTCAGCACACCCACATTCTCCTATTAACCGGTGGCAGGGACTTCTTGGGCAGTCCAGTGGTTAAGACTCCCCACCTCGAACTGCGTGGGTTCGATCCCTGGTCGGGGGACTAAGGTCCTACATGGCGCGTGGTGCAGCCAAGACATAACAAAACAAAAAAATGGTGGTGGTAGACTGTGGATGTTATTATTATTGGATATTATATTATAATAATAATATATTACATTATTATGGACATCATTATTCGGTATAACACTGAGCACGTACTGTCGTGTGCTAAGTTTACATACCAGGCAGCTATAACTTTCTCTATTTTACTAATGGTAAAACTGAGGCTGAGAGAAGCCACATCACAGCATAAAGTAAATAAGAGGTAAAAATGGGAACTTGAACCCTGCTCTCTCAATCTACAAAGCTGGGCCTCTTTTCATTCCCTTATATGACACAGCTGTTACGCCATTGCTGACACCATTCCACCAGGAAACCAAGATCAACTGCTTTCATCAAAATAAAAGTTCATCGTTATAGCTTTACTTTCTGCCTTGGCCTTGAGAAATCCATTCAGAAAGGTTCCTTTCCTACTTTTCACGTGCAGGCCTGCACGTGATACAACCAAGTGCAGGACTTCTGAGCAGAGACCGAGAGCTGGGTCTAAGACTGCACGCCATCCAGGCAACCCTCAAGTGTTATCTTCTTCAGTTACAGAGAACTTGAGCCCACCTTAATTATTGAGGAGGTTTTAAGTTGCTCAGACTGTGAATAAAAATAGGTAGCCTGATTGCATTACAGGTGCAGAGCACGCTAAAAATATACACATACCTCAATTTGATCTAGATATGGAAAACTTTGGGGCTATAAGTGTATGTTCAAAACAAACAACACGTGAAGCTCAAATAACCCTGTTTCCCCAAACCAGAAGCAATAGCCTGCTGCTTAGCTGACCTCCATTACATACTTTCAACCTCATGCTTTAATGAAACAAGGATGTCAACGAGGACATCAAAGTACAGTTACGAGTCAGTCACCCTTCCAGACAATGATGCTAGATCCAAAGAGGTTTATTCACCTGACCAAAATACAAAGTGTTTACGCGACAGGAAAAAAAACTTACCCAAAACAAAAACGTTTGGGGGTGGGAAAAAACAATCAAGAATAACATAAATTGCATATATGCCGGAGGTGCAGTTACCATGCTCTCCCCCAGTGACCTTTCCCCTTACAGAACATTGGCCACAGATAAATGGGACCTGGCTACCAGCGGTCTGCTTTCTGCAAGTAATGTGAGCACATCCTTGGCATGCATTTCTGTCAACACTGCAGCTCCACCGCAACTCACACTGACCCTAAAATCAGCACATCATTCCGCACACCTTCTCCACCTCTCTTTCATCGGCACCGTCACACACCCCATGATCCAAGGAAGCTGCCCACCAGAGCAGTTTCTGATGCCCACAGCCTAGGCTAGACAGACGGAACGAAACACAGACCTCAGTCCTCCAGCGTGAGCCTGTCAAGATTTAGAAGCTTCACTTACATCCATCACTTCTACCCATCCAAGGGCAGAACCAGCACCTCACACAGCTTGGAATCCTGCACAACTAGACCTCTCCCCTTCCCTTCCAGCCCCTCACCTCCCCAACACACCCAAAGTCTTCTCTTGAGGCAGGAAAGGCCCCCAACAGCCCGCCCAGCAGGAATCAAGAGGTCTCTCTGTCTGACCTTGCCAGGTGATGGAGATGGGAACCGAATGCTGGTGGGATCGAAGGCAGAGGTGTCCCATCAAGTTTAAACACATCTCCCCCAGCGGACGGCGAGGCAGGGGGCAGCTTTAGGGACGGAGGGAGCCCGGGGCTCCTCGGACTGGGGAGTTGACCAGCGTGACCTCAGACTGCTTACTCAGAGGCACAGGCCGGCTGGAGAAGGGCTTTTCCTGTGACAGGCACCACCGGAGTTTAAAATCCCCTTTCGTGCTGGGAAAATAGACACACACACACACACACACACACACACACACACACACACTAGCAGGGAGTGCCTGCCCAGTATCCACTCCAGAGCTCCTCTGCCTGAGTCCAGCCCACTGGCAACGGCTAGGTGCACTGTGACCTTTGCCCCTGAAGCCCTGCTCATAGCAGCTCAGGTGTCAGGAGCCCCGAGGAAGGCAGGGAGAGGTCTGCACCACACTTGCAGCCCCAGTGAAGGCTCAAGCCTGTTTTCCCTGCTGAAAGATGGCTGGCCTCTGTCTGGGCTGAATTCCAGTGGCCAGGCTGCCCAGAGCCATCCCCGCAGGGACAGAGAGGGGAAGGTGCTGCCCTTCTGACAACAGCCTGGACAAACAGCCCTTCCCAGTGCCATGCAGAGAGCTGCGTCCAGGTTTGGGAGGAGGGCATGCCTTGGAATCGTTCTTAGACTTCTGGCTGAACCCTTTGTCCCCTGGCTTGTGAGGGCAGAGGGACCTGCCCTCTATCCCAGAGCTGGGGAAGTACCAGGGCAGAGATCTGAGCCCTTAGCCCTGTAGGCTACTCAAGATCAGGGCTGGAAGAAATTTACAATGGGGAAGGGAAATTTTAAAGCCCAAGAGAGTCCCATGCTCCGGTACTCGTCCGCCCCAACCCGGCTGCGCCTGCCCCTTACTCACCCCAGGGAGGGGCTCCTGGGTGTGGAAGCGGGTCTGGCCCCGAGGCTGCGGGGGCTCCTGCAGCTGCCGCCGCCGCCGCCGCCTTTCCGTCGCCGCGCTCTCAGTCCATCTGGATGCAGTGCCGGCTTCCACCGTCGCGCCGAGCACGGGAGGAGGAGGGCGGTCCCCGGATTGGGTGTGTGCTGCCCGGCGGCCCCGCGCCAGCCTCCCCGCCGCGGCCACCCCTTCAGCACCGCGGACAGCGGCCAGCTCGCGCGCTCCGAGCGCCACCGAGCCGAGAGGAGCCGCGCGCCCCGCTCCGCCCGCCGGTCGGTCAGCCTGAGCGCGGCAGGGGCGCGGCGCGGCGCGTCTCATTCCTCCAGCCTCCTCCCCACCAGCCTTATGAGGCCACCTCTGCCCCCTAGGGTCCCGCTCTCCAAGAGCGAAGGGCTCCCCGCGAGGCTACTTGCCAGCCCCTGAAGGACTGGACACGCTGCTTCCAGCCCGGTCCCAAGCAGGGACTAGCTCTCCCCCAGCCCAACAGGCTAGACAAAGGCTAGCTCTCTCCCTGGTGGGACGAGGACGGCGGCGGACAGCGCAGCTCAGCCTCTTAAAATGCGCCAGCATGGCCCGGAACTTGACCCGGCATAACGGTGCTACCCAGCCCCATCGAGGCCAAAGAAGGCTGGCCCTTCATCAGAATCCAGAGAGGGAGGGGCCCTTAGCTCAAGCCCTCCTTTCCCCACTGTCATACACCCTGGGGATTCGAGGAGTTAACCAATTAAGAGTTCCTTTCAGAACCCAGGGAGGGAGGGCTGTTAGGGGTCCCCTCCTCACTTGAATCCAATTCCCTCCCTCATATCCTTGGTGCCAGCGTATCAATCAACCAACAGATGGGGCTGCTCGGGGCCTGGTGACGTCATGTGGAACTGCTTCCACGTTTCTTCATTTCTGCTCAGATCCCTCCCACTGCTCCTCACCCCCAGCCAGGAAAGTCCCAGACTTCAATGGGGGAGCCCTGGCTCTGCCACAGACCAGAAACACGGCCACCACTGGCCACCCTCACGTCCATGCTCAGCGAAGCGAAGCTTCCCTATGGGACATGCAGATGGTGGGCGTGGGAGGTGGGCTCCTTCTGGTTGCAAGTCTGAGAAAACCGAGCCTGTCTGGCCAAGCAGAGGGGACTCCACAGACTGGACAGTCACCCAGACCCCGCCTACTTCATGACCTCCCTTCAAGCCTTTCTGGAGTCCAGGACGAGGAGACCCTTCCCTTCACTGGCCTAAACTGGCCACTCCTGCTTTAACTCTCTTTAGAACAACAACTTTTATGCCTCATTAATTCAGGTCCAAAGACAACTTCATTTTTACCATTTGGTAGAGGCTCCAGTTGAGGGGGAAAACCAAAGGAACGAGTTCAAGTCAAGGTTAATAAATGCTGTCCAAGCAGGCATGAGGGACTCTGCTCAAGCATTCATGGACTGTGGCAGCTACACAGAGAGCGCAGGGCTGACCACTCAACAAAGGGCACAGGAGTGGGCGTCAGCCGTGCGGCAGAGAGGCAGGACAGAAAGGATGGGGCTACCGGCTCCTTCCATTTTCCTCCCAGCTACCTTCCAAACACCCAACAACTACCAGGTGGGCATACTGACACTTCTGAGGACAGTCTCAAATCCTGGTGTATTTCCTCACTTGGAATGGACTTTCTTGAGCATTTTGTAACAAATGATCCCTTCAGTTTAATTCCTTTGTCAAATGTATGGTGTATCCAGCAATCACCAGCATGCCTGCATCCTCACCACCCCAGAGGCCAGTGAGAGACCAAGGGAAGTCCATTTCTATACACACACACACACACACACACACCACTAGCACAAAGCCCAGAATTTCTACCAACGTGACAGGCCATCTATACTGAAGACCCCCAAATATTCAAGATTTGGAACTAACAGAAGCAATCCAAGTCATTCAGCAAGATTTTAAATTTCTATTCAGTTATTTTCTAGGTTCTGGAAAAGCTAAAGAACTGGAACACAGGCTACAGATTCTTGTCCACAAAAGCAGGATGACACTCCTGCCCCCAGGATGTCTTCTCTGCTCTGCCCCACGGCTCCGGCCTCGCCCCTTGACCTTCTCATTACACACGCTCGTCCTGGTGGGTAGGCCGACTGCCACTGCTGCTGACAACCAGTGAACCCCTCCTGACCCGCTGGGAAGGCCGTCTTTATTGCTGGTGTGGCTGTTAAACCCCAGCCAGGCCCGCCCTCTGCCCTCCCAGCCCAGTGGTGCCCTGCTGGGCCCTGAAAGCCCAAGCCCTTGCATGGTGCAGCCCCTCCTCCCCACCCACGAGCAGCCTGCCTCAGCTCCACCAGCCCTTGGCCCCCCTTTCCTCCTGACCCTTCGGGGGACATGGACCAGCCCTCCTCCTCCTGGCCCACCACAGCAGCCTGCCACCTGCACTCTGCCTCCTCTCTGGCCACTTGACTCTTCCTAAGACATTGGCACAGACTGTCACTGCCCCTGTTATGAGCCTGAAATGCCAGCACCCTGCTTCTGACCAAGAAGGGTTCAACTTCCCAGCCAAGGGGCTCTCAGTCAGGTGGCTCTGAACCGAGATAACTGAAGCAGATAACCTCCCTAACTCTGGAGGCACATGTCCCCACAACTCCTGGGAAGTTCTCAGAAATGTAGTGTTCTCCCTGCACAGAGCACATGGGCAGTCAGGGAAACCAAAGATGAGAAATGTGGACTTTCAGAAATACAGATGGCTGAAATGTCAGGAGCCAGAGAGAAGAGCCATGTGGCACGCCGAGTGTGTCCCAAGCAGCTTGACTGGCAAGAAGCTAACTTCAAATAACAATGATTAATAAGTCAAACAAAAAAAGAGGAAAGGACAAGATGGGTACATAGATGGAGCATTTCAATAGAATTGGAAGTCTATAAAAATAATAAAATGGATATTTCTAGGATTTAAAAATACAGTATCTGAAATCAAGAGTTCATTGACTAAGCTCCATAGCAGAAGGGGTAAGCAGAAAGTAGGATTAATGAACTCAAAGCGTGGTTAATCAAAAATATCCAGAGAATAAAGATGGAAAAGACAGACCGAAGCATGAAAGACGTGTGGCAGGTGGGTCAAAGGGCCTAAAATATGTGTATTTTGTGGCCCACGAAAGGAAGAGGAGGGAAAGCAGGCCAGAAGCAGTCAGAGGAGAAATAGCAGCCATGAATTTTCCCAAATCGCGTGGAAGATTTTTAATCACTTTCTTCAAATCATCCTTTCAGCTGAAATACAACCTCAGTCACTCTTACCTTCAGCTTTCAGATAGCACGGTAGACTAAACAGGGCAGAGAACTCGCATACAGCCAGACCTGGGTCCAAAAGCCAGGCTCGGCCACTTACTAGCTCAGTGACTGCGGGCAAGTTACTTGAAGGACGATAAAGCACGTTGGGGAAATGCCAGGCACGTGGCAGGCGCGCGCAGCAGTGATTGTTAATGTTACTCTCGCGGGCTCCAGGCACCTCTCTGATGCCAGGTGGGCTGGGGAGTGTTAGACTCTGGGTTCTCAACGTGCCGTGAGGAACATAATTGAGGGGACTTCCCTGGTGGTCCAGGAGCTAAGACTTCTCGGTCCCAAAGCAGAGGGCCTGGGTTCGATCCCTGGTGGGGAAACTAGATCCCACGTGTGGCAACAGAGATTGAAGAACCCGAGTGCCACAACTAAGACCCAGTGCAGCCAAAATAAACAAACAATTCTTTTAAAAAAAAGAAAAACAAGATACTTGAGGCGTGTGTGTTGTTTTTCTCCCCACAGACAAGAACTGAAACCAAAACATGTAACAGCTGCCAATAATCAACGTTTATCCTGATAAGACACGTCAACCAATGACAACTGGCCAAAGAGCATTTTACATCCTGCTGGAAAATACTGTTTCTATTCATCTGAGTTTAACTGCCATGCGCTAGTGGCAAACCCAGATTATGAATGATTCATGCATAGCCACAATGACTAATTAAACCCTGGAGAGACGATTCATTAAAAAATACAAATGGAAACTTTTGTCCGTGGGCTTGCGAGTGGATGTCTGCAGGAAGCAACTGCAAGAAGGTTTATAACCTCAGTTTCTTCAGTAAATGAGACTGCAGATGGTGGATGAAAAAAATACTTGTATTCATAAATGACTTCTTATCATGCAAACCCTGGTGATTGAAGCTTCTGTACATGGTTCTTAAACACTGAGTTTCTTGCTGCTCTGATAAATGCTTACAGATTAAAAAAATAATAATAATCAGCCCTCTGGCTCTATTGCTTACTTTGGTGATATGTACCCACTAGGGATAGAGAGGGAGGCTAGCTGGGTTCTGAACCAAGCCATTCACAGCAAGGGCTTCTGTAACCCCCACTGGCCTGTACCCAGCCCTGGGAGACAACCATGACCGTCTCTGTCTTGCCCATCTAGCTAGCTAAGGCACTCTGCCGTTCCATACACTTTTCTCTATCCACAAAGTAGAATTAAGATCGACAAGTATTTCACAGGACAGGACTTTGGCACGGATACCAGAAAGAGGCAAGACTGTATCTAGGATCCCCCAATATAGGTAAGGTCTCACAACCAGGTAAGGGCAGTGTTTGGATCAGGGATCATATTGGCCCTGACTGTCAAAGTCCTTCCAAGCAATGGACTTCAAAAACCAATTATCAGGCACTTCCCGGTGGTCCCTTGGCTGAGGCTCCGCACTACCAGTAAAGAGCGCCCAGGCTGGATCCCTGGTCAGGGAACCAGATCCCACATGCCGCAACTAAGGCTCAGCACAGCCAAATCAATTAATTTTAAAAATATATATTTGCATAATAGGAAAATGATTCAAGAGGAATATTTCTCTGATATGAGCTGAGTGTCTCAAACACGTATATAGAAAAGAAAACAATCAATTTTAATGAACAGCTCACTTACCAGCAAAGATCAAAGTCCTGCGTGCCACAACTAAGGCCTGCCGCAGCCAAATGATTAATTTTAAAACTCCGATTATCAGTTCTTAGTCCCCTTGGTTTCAGGGCAGCCATTTTATGCAGCAAGGCAAGCACAGAGACGACAGAAGAAAACCCCCTTAACTGGCTTTTAAATGGTTTATCCAAAAGCTCGCTGGTCTTGAAAAGACCCTTGACCTCATTTGCCAGTGCAGTCTCAGAAAGTTACATCTCAAACCGAAAACGAAGCAAATAACTAACAATAACCTATCAAGTCTTCCCCCAGCTCTCTCCCTCTCTCTTTAGTAAAATGCACTTTGCCCATTCCTTTAGGGTTGGTTTAGCGTTTTGCTGACAGTCTTGCTATTTTATATGACCTGAAAGCTACCAGCACACAAGCTATAAGAGCAAACAGCTGTGGAAACTGCAGGAAACACATAGATACACACGCTCCAAATCCAGCTCGCACGGGCAGATCCTGAAGCCTCAGGACTAACAAGGGCACCCTGGCTTGTTCTTTCCTAAGTAAGTAAGTAAAGTCACTCAGTCGTGTCCGACTCTTTGTGACCCCATGGACTGCAGCCCACCAGGCTCCTCAGTCCATGAGATTCTCCAAGCAAGAATACTGGAGTGGGTTGCCATTTCCTTCTCCAAGGGATCTTCCTGACCCAGGGATCGAACCCGGGTCTCCCGCATTGGAGGCAGACGCTTTAACCTCTGAGCCACCAGGGAAGTCCTTTGTTCTTTCCTGCCTCCTCTCAAATCCGTCACAGCTCACATATGTGTGCAAACTAGGCAAGCAGCTAAAACTTCTACAGAATGGGTGATGCCGTTTCAGGCTGTCCAGTCTTTGCCATCCCTTCTTTCTCTCTCTCCCTTAATACTGGGGCTCAACAGCAGCGTCATGTGGGGCTACATATCCAAAGTCTTTCCTGACCTGGGAATGCCCGCAGGCTGAGGCTCAAACCTGACAATAAGCCCTGTGTGTCATCCAGCCAGCTTCACCTCCAGCCCACGGAGCCCACCGCCTATGGACACCTACAATGAAACGTTCTGCGTCTGCCAACCCCAGGAGCCCACATCATCTTCCCGCAGCCTGACCGCCTTGGACCAGGGGGACAGAGTCACCCACCACCACCTCGGTTTCTTTCGGACGACTGCCAGCGTTGCCTGTGTGGAGAAGGGCACGAGATTCACATCCCTGCCACCCTCAAACAACATGCACAAAGTCAAATTAAGCTACACTCTAAAACAGGAACAGTTTCCACTGGAGGAGGAGGCAAAGCTGTTACAGAGAAAGAATCTCAAGGAAAGGAAATCTTGCTGTGCGCTGTGTTCTCGGGGTTAGTACTGAGGTCTGTCCATTAGAATTCCGGTCCGTGGGGCTGCCTTCCCGAAGGGTTGGACCCAAACCACCTCTGATCAAACGTTTCTCTCCCCTTAGGGTTGTCCAGGGGCCTGGGGGAGCCCAAGCAGACGCCTGTTCCATGTGCTGAAGCCCTCAGAGCGGTACCAGTGGTTCCCGGGGCTCTTTGCATTGTTTTTCTCCTGATATTTGTGTGTTCTGAAGGTTGATCTTTTCTCTCTGCGGTATCTGACCTGAGTTGGTGGGGTCAATGGAAAGGAAACCTCGCCCGTGTGTGTTGGCCACTGGCCCCTGGAAACAGTGGAAGACGTGCAGTCTGGAAAGATGGGCCGGTCGTTTCTAAGAGAGGGCTGATCTCACAGCCCAGAAACCCTGGCTTTTGCATCTGCCAAGGACGCGGTCCCCATGTGCTTGCCAGACTCAGGGCCTCCCCTCTGGTCAGCGCTGGGCTTCCTTTCAGAACCTCTCCCTGAGGCCTCCAGGGTACACCCTCCAGCAGCCTCCTTTCAGGCTACAGCTCGCTTAAGAGGCTGCCACAGTCCGAAGCTGCTGTGCCAGCCCCAGGAGCACCCCCTCCCGCTCACTCTTCCTGCACGGTGCGGACTCGGAGGCGGCCAGCAGAGTTCATTACCCCTCAACAAGCTGATGTCGAGCCTTTTTTTTTTTTCACCCTTTTATGATATCTCATGTAAATTTGTACAAAGCTATTAAAATTAATTACTCACCCCCTCCCCCAAGAAACCTTGAATCAAAAGTCAGCGTTTACAACTTATTAATTACCACGGTCCCCGGCTTTAGAGACTCATTATGCTGGAGCCAGGGGGCTAATCTACTTTTACATGAAAGGGGACGTGTCATTGCGGGAGCTCTGCAAGCCTGAGCTTGCAGACGCGTTTTATGCTCCTCTTGGCGTCTGTCAGGGTCAATCACACCAAAGGCCTTGGCTGATCTGTTAGCCACCCGAGAGCACGTTCGGCCTTTGGAAAGAGGACGTTGAGTGCCTGCAGCCCGGGACCCGCTCTGAGCATGTGGCCACCACTTGCTCACCACGCGGCAGGGCCAGGGGCTCCCTGCTGAAGGTTAGTTATCCTTGCAGCACGAGGCTCCCCGGGAACCGGGCGGGACCGCACGCTGTGCCCTGGCAGCGATTCCAGAGGGGCTGATGGGACACAAGGGAAACGGGAGACCC
>SJXQ01006121.1:272438-379945 GCA_006408695.1 Aepyceros melampus
GGAGACCCCCGGGGGCCAGGAGGATGCGTTCCCCTCCCCTTTCCTAGCCCGCAGGACACCCTGCAGCCGATCAAACTTGCCCACCCCCACCACCATCGCCTGTACTGGTGCCACGTGGGCCAGCGGTGCTGACACTACGTGTCCTCCCAGAGCCCAGCTCTTCCAAATACAGGGATGGGCCGAGTGGGGACAGGGCTCTGCTGTTTAGTCTCTCAGTCGTGGCTGCACAGACTACAGCCCACCAGGCTCCTCCATCCACGCAATTTTCCAGGCAAGAACACCGGAGTGGGGTGCCATCGCCTACTCTGGGAGGGGGTTGGGTTAGATCATTTGTCTTGGGTCGTGTGGCTAGAAGGTGGCACAGCCAGGATCCCAGTTCAGTTGGGCTCTGGCACCTCAGACGCCACGAGGAGTAGGCAGGACAGAGCCCACCTCTGCCCCGAGGCTCTCTCAGATCCCGGTATTCTCCTCCTTCCCCATGGCCACCACCCCAAGCTGGCATCACCTGCCACCTGGATCCACTGGCCCCTCTGCCACCCACCATCCAGCCTCACTCTGACACATTCTCTACCTGCCACCAGAGGAGCAGAGCTGAGGCTCTCGCCACCAGCCCTTGGGGTCCAGAGGGGAACCTGGCTGGGAAGGCCTTTCACAACCCAGGATCTGGCCTGGGCTGGTCTCTCCAGCTTCATCTTGGGACGTCCTCACCTCCCCACTCCTCCCTGCTCCTCCTCCCCAACCAAGAACTGTCTTCAGCTCAGGACGGTCATGCTCTCTGCCCGCTCTGAGCCTCACTTTCACTGCACTCCACTCACCATCAGCCCTCTGGGCCTTGGCTTATGCATCACCTCCTCCAGGGAGCCTTCCCTGACCATCCAGACTGGGTTAGGTGCCTTTCACTGCGCTTGCTTTGCCCCGGTCAAGTGTCAGACACAATCCACCATGACTGTCTGTGGCTCTGCCTGCCTTCTTCCAGCAGCAGTGAGGTCCCTGGCTGCACAGACTGGTTTTGTTTTCCGCTCAATCTTTATCTCCAACACTGTCTGGCACAGAGAGATGTGCAGTAAGCATTTGTTGTGTAATAACTTAGAATATACTGATCTCCATAAAATTTAGCAAGAAAGCAAGTTTTCTAACTCAGAAGGCACTGCCTGCTCCAGTTCTGTGATTAAAATTCATCAAAGGACAAACGTGGTCTGCAAAAACTGCTGTTTCCGAGGCCTCTTCGTGGGAGGAAGCAGTCATTCTGCAGGTCTCACGTCCTGGGGATCACTTTACCTTAGCGCAGTCCTGAGTAACCACCCTCATTTCTCAGACAGGGCGGTCTGCTCCAGCACTGCCTGGCTGACCTAAGTACCAGGGCTCTGGGAAGCTTCTGGGTCCCGGGGACAGGGTGAGCAAGGAACACCAGGTTGAGAAAAGGCATGTTTTGCGCCAAGGTGTCATGGGTTTTCTATTTCCAAAAATAACGAATCTCCGTGAATTGCATTCTCACTCAAACATTCCCTAAGGCAAAGATTTTACACGCTCAGTCATATTTTGGGAGCGACAGTATTAGCGGTACTGCAGAGCTATTTGTTTACTTTAAGCTGTGGTGCTTCAGGTCCCAGCGGAAGGAAAAGAGGCACAGTCTGTATCTACAGTGACCTTCCTGATGCCCCTCCACACTAGGGGTCCCAATGAATGTGATCTGTGCACCGGCCCCTTGTTCTTCGAAGCAAAGAGGACATATAAAATGCTGTAATGCCTAAGAAAAATGTCCAGTCATTTTTAAAAGGCAAAATGAAGGCTTCCCTGGTGGTCCAATGGTTAAGAATCTGCCTGCCAATGAAGGAGACGTGGGTTTGATCTCCGGTGCAGGAAGATTCCACCACTTGCCGCAGAGCAACTAAGCTCTTGGGCCACAATCACTGAGCCCAAATGCCTAGAGCTCCTGCTGCACAATCAGAGAAGCCCCCGCAGTGAGGAGCCCCCGCACTGCAGTGAAGAGTAGCCCCCATTACTGCACTAGAGAAAGACTGTGCGTGGCAACGAAGACCCAGTGCAGCCGAAAATAAATAAATTTTAAAAAAAGAACTTTAAAAACAGTGAAATGAGCGTGTTCATCAAGAAAACCTGACTTGAACACTTCCTTTGGTTTTCCTGGGTAGGCTGACTTGGTCTCCCCGAGCCTGGACTCCCCCACACTGCTGGTGGACGTATAAAATCATAGAACCACTTTGGAAGACAATTTGGCAATTGCTTAAAGAGTTAAACATCCATCTACCCTCTGAACCGGGCATGCCACCCCTGGGTATTTACCCAAGAGAAAGGGAGGCACATGTCCACGCAAATGCTTGGACACGAATGTTCACAGCGGCTCTACCTGCAGCAGCCAGGTCCTGGCAACACCCTGAGGCAGGAGGCAGTGGATAAGCTGCGGCACGTCTCCAGGGAAAACCAGTGACACGTGCGCAGCGTGAGTGGATTTCAAAAGTTATACTGGGCGAAAGAGGCCAAACGGAGAGGAAGAGGAGACCTCCCATACAAGTCCACTCGCACACAAGTCCAGAAAATGCAAACGTCACGGGGCCTGGGCAGGCCAGTGTGGCCTGGGAGGTCGGAGGGGCTGGACACAGCGCAGTTGGGGTGGTGGATGTGTCCTTAATCTTGACTGAGGTGGTGGACTCATAGATATGTACTTACACCAAACCTACCAAATTGTACAGTTTAAATATAGGCAGTTACGCTCTGGCCCTCAGTTGTGTCTGATTCTCTTTGACTCCATGGACTGTGACTGTCCATGGAATTCTCCAGGTAAGGATACTGGAGTGGGTTGCCATTTCCTTCTCCAGGGGGTCTTCCTGATCCAGGAATTGAACCTGGGTCTCTTATGTCTCCTGCATTGGCAGGCAGATTCTTTACCACTAGCGTGACCTGGGAAGCCCACAGGTAGTTATGGCATGCCTATTTTCCCAGTGGTCATGTATGGATGTGAGAGTTGGACTATAAAGAAAGCTGAGCACCAAAGAATTGATGCTTTTAACTGTGGTGTTGGAGAAGGCTCTTTGAGAGTCCCTTGGACTGCAAGGAGATCCAACCAGTCCATCCTAATGGAAATCAGTCCTGAATATTCATTGGTAGGACTGATGTTGAAGCTGAAACTCCAATACTTTGGTCACCTGATGAGAAGAACTGACTCATTTGAAAAGACCCTGATGCTGGGAAAGATTGAAGGTGGGAGGAGAAGGGAACGACAGAGGATGAGACGGTTGAATGGCATCACCGACTCAATGGACATGAGTTTGAGTAAGCTCTGGGAGTTGGTGATAGACAGGGAGGCCTAGTGTGCTGCAGTCCATGGGGTTGAGTCAGACACGACTGAGCAACTGAACTGATTATGCTCAGTAACAGCATTAAAACAAACACGTATTGAACACCAAAGAGAATGGTTGTCCATAAAATTGTGATGCTGTACACCTTAAACTTACAGAGTGCTGAATGTCAAAGATATCAATAAGACTAGAAGAAGAAAATAAAATACATAAAGGTGTCAAATCAATACAGTGTACAGTTTAAACTTACATGAGGTTGTACATCGATTATATCTCAATTTTGGGGACTTCCCTGGTGCTCCAGTGGTTAAGAATTTGCGAGACTTGGGTTCAATCCCTGGTCAGAGAACTGGGATCCCACATGCTGGCCCATGTGCCCAAACCACTGAGCCTGCTCATCACAACTAGAGAGTCCGCACGCCACAACAAAAGATCCTGTGTGCTGCAACTGAGACCAGACGCAGACAAATAAAAATAAATTTTTTTTAAAATGATACCTCAATCTTAAAAAATAAAAGCTAACTTTTAGAAAAGAGAGAGAGACAGAGAAAGGCTGTCCACTGAGAAACCCTGCGCTCCACACCCTGCAGCTGGGGCAGCTGCTGCAAGCCTCCGAAGCCACAAGACCCAGCACCTTCACGTGGTCAGACCTCCCACATGGCCTGCTGAAGGCCCAGCTGTCCCCTGGGAAGGCCCCACTTTCCCTCACTGAGAAGACCCTACCCGCCCTCCCATCAGCCCACATGAGGCCACTGTACCGGCTATGACGCTCGGGACCACTGTTCAGGTTCCCCGGGGGCACCCCCGCCCTAACAGGCCAGGATTGACTGTTGTGTGAAGCAGAGGTGTTCTTCAGACAGAATTCAATTTGTGATTATAGATTATCTTTCTTTAGCTGCTTTTAGGCAAAAGGATGCCAGCACGATGGCCAATGAAAATCCCACTCACATGGCCCGTTTCCCTCTCCCCGAGGCTCAACGCAATAGAACAGAGGCGATCCCAAGAAGGCAGGAGCATGCCTGGGCTCTGGGGAAGCCGCGGTGACTCTCAAGCTCCAGGGCCAGTGTCTAAGCAGAGTTCCCTGTTCCTGGGTTCTCCCACCAGGCAGCAAGGAAAACGACGCTTTCTGCTCCTGCTCTTCACTGGGTCCTCATCCAGGGAACGTGGCAAAGCCCAGCTCTGAGCTGAAAAACTCTACATCAGGGTTTCAGCACCACCGCCCACACACTCATTCAAATCCTGGGCACCTACTGTGTGGCAGGCCCTGCGCTCTGCACGCTCCTGGCAGCCAGCAGTCTAGCTGAGCAGACAGATGTTGATCAAATCATCCCCACTTCCTGACAGACATCTCGGACAAGGCGCCGAGGTCGCCCCTGTGGACAGGGGTAAAGCACCTTCCTCTCAGCAGACCGTTCATGACTCTCTGAGCCGCTGCCCCAGCCATGTCTGCAGACCCAGCACTGCCCGGGGTCAGCCTCGGAGGCAGGGTGCAGAGAGAAGAAACAGAGTGTGCTCCTTAATGGGTCTCTCTCCCTCCAGTCGGCCCCAGGACAGAATGCTCCGGCCCATCTGCAGTCACCTTACATACAGAGACACCAGGAGGCATGTGTCTGAGGAGCGCAGGCTTCAGTGGAGAGGTGGACAGTGGGTACCCTGGCCAGGAGACCCCCAAGACCGGCCTCTCCACACCCACAACTCAGGTTGGGGTCTGAGCCCAAGGACAAGCGATTCAGTGTGTGGTGGGGACCACGAGCAGGAATGGTGCAAGGCTGTGGGCAGGGGCCACTGCTTTCCACTGTGAGCACGACTTTCACTGCTCCTTTCCCGTGTGTGTGTATTAGTGGGACAAGAAAAATCCATTTTTAGTATTAAAATTGGGACACGGCATTTACTTTTGGGTTGCTTGAAACGCAGTGGTCTGACAGAAGTCAGATCCACAAATGCCAAGGAGATTAAGTCAAAAGGGCTTAATGGTATTTCAGTGGCCTGAGCGCACCGCAGCGGGCTGTGGGAAACGCAGAGTCACAGCCGTGTGGCGTGTCCCCATCTCACAGGTGACGAGTCGCGACTCCGCAGGGGCTGAGCCGAGGACAGCGCGCTGCTCCACCGCTCACTGGTGACCGAATGTGCCCTAGGACCCGCTCTGGCCATTTTCTGAGAGGAGATGGATCACTGCGGCACATTTACTGCAAAAGGACTGGCACTGGGAAATAGAAAAACAGCACTGGACGGCTCGCAGTTTTGAAAATAACACTAAATAACCGTGCCTTTCTGCTGGCTGGGGCCTGTGAGCCCCATACGGACTGCACTGCGGGCTCAGCCCGGGCGATCACGCGGTTCAGGCACCTTCATTTGGTTTTAAATAGACTACGGACAGATTAAGGGTTTTTGCTTCGTATTAAATTGAGAATCTGACTGGCACACATGAGATACTATGTAAGAGGGAAAATAATGAGCTGAGGAATACGGAAGAGCAGGAAGCGCGTCTGAAGCAAGGGGAGTGGGCTGGTTTCTGTATAAGAGGAGCTGGACCGGGTGTGAGGGGAGGAGAAGCAAGGGCAAGGCTGGGCAGGGGGCATCGGGCTGAGCACCTATCAGCAAAGGCGCCCCATCACCCAAGCTTGAGACTGAGCCCTCCGCTGTCCCTTCGGGTCTATTGCTACTTCATTCTGGAAAGAAACTGGACATGCTTAAAAAAAAAAAAAAAAAAAGTGTTTCCTGGGACTTCTGAGGTGATCCAGTGGTTAAGACTTTGCCTTCCAATGCAGGGACTACGGTTTGATTATAGACCAAGGAGGTAAGATCCCTCACAACCAACAAGCCAAACAACAAGAAGTATTGTAACAAATCCAATAAAGATTTTTAAAATGCTCCATCTTTAAAAAAAAAAGTTTAAAAAGCACGTCCTGGACTTTCCTGGTGGTCCCGTAGGTAAGAATCCTTCTGCCATTACATGGGACACGGGTTCAAATCCTGGTCTGGGAAGATTCCACGTGCCTTGGGGCAACTAAGCCCGCGTGCCACAACTACTGAGCCTGCACGCCCCAGAGCCCGGGAGCCGCAACAGCAGAAGCCATGGCAGTGAGGCGCCCGGGCTCCGCAACAAAGAGCAGCCCTCACTCTCCGCAACCACACAAAGGCCACTCGCAGCAGCAGAGGCCCAGCACCGCCAAAAATGACTGTTCTTTTTGTTTAAAGCGCTTCCTGGTTTTTCTGGCGCTCTTTCAGGGAAGGGCAGGCATGGGTCCCTGTTACTCAGTCTCATCTGTCCAGCTCCCGCAGCTGCAAACGCAGCCCTGGAGGTGCAGGGGGGCCTGGACGGCAGAGGCTGGAAGCGGGCAGCGCTGCCTGGGGCTGCCTTTCGGAAGCACCTGTCAAACATCTGTGGGATGTGCTGACCACAGGCACAGAGAAGGAGTAGAAGGTCCTGTGTGCCCAGTCACTTCAGTCGTGTCCGACTCTTTGCCACCCCATGGACTGTAGCCCACCAGGCTCCTCTGTCCATGGGACTCTCCAGGCAAGAACACTGAGTGGGTTGCCGTGCCCTCCTCCACGGGATCTTCCCGACCCAGGGATCGAGCCCATATCTCCTGCATCGCAGGCAGGTCCTTTACCCACTGAGCCACCTGGGAAGCCCTGTAGAAGGTCGTACTGGTCCTCAAAGAACCCACAGGCCTCACCACCAAGCTGTTAATGGTCATGCATTCCAGGCGAGAAAAGGTTTGATCATGCGCCCACAACGCGTGAGCATTCTAGATGGTACACACGCACGTCGTGCTATTTGACTTACGCTGGACAACCCGTGCTCTCTGGGTCAGCGGGACTCATATGTTTTCTTCTTGGAAACAACGGGGCCAGAGGAGAGGGGAGTCAAGACCCATGACACCATCGCACCACTACCCAGCACAACGTTTCCTAGGGAGGCATCAGCAAAGAGAGGGAGCTGCAAAAGCGACAGGGTCCGTGGGCCGTCACCTGTGCAGCAGGCTGGAGCCGTAAGATGCCCGAGCGTCCAGCCGAAGGACGGCGGGCTGAGGAACCTGGGGGCCGGGCTCTGCACAGAACAGAAGCCAGGCATGAAAAAGGGACAGGCGAGGCTGCAGATCACCGGCCTGGAACAGGGATGCTGTAACGCTGAGTGGAGGAGAGCTCTCGGCTGGCTGTGGGGGGATGTGCACGGGGAGCTGGGAGGGAGTGGTGATGGCTGGATCACGGCAGTGTTTTCATTGCTTCTTTCAAGCTGCCTTTCCTGTCACGTTTTAATGGCACAGAGAGTCAAGTTGAAGCAAGAGCGGAGGATGATTTTTCCCGCCAGTTCCCCCTTCCTTCCTCTTCTCCACAGGAGAGTGTGGATTTCCTTCCACAGTGTCCCTGGCTTCCAGCCTGACGGGCGCATTTGCGAACCAGCCTGTCTCTGCCCTCGGGGCCTCCTGAATTCATCCCTCTCCAGGACAGCTCCTGCCTCCCTCCGCGGACGGGCTGCTTGGGCTGTGGCCGCAGGTGCGCCGTGGCATTTTTCTCCTGAGTGTATCAGCTGATGGCCGTGAGCTGTGATCACATCTGGGAGACCCTGAGCCCGGTGCAATGGGGGCATTTCCACACAAATGGACGAGCATGGGCACTTCTGTATAAGTTATGATGGCCAAGGCTCACGGGAGGGTATTTGTGGGTTTACCTTCCCTTAGTCATGCCGCGCACTTTCTGCTGAGGCTGTGTTTGCTGGAACAACCTTTATAACTCGCCAAGTATCAAAATGGAAAGTGTGCACTCAACCCAGTAATCCAAGAACTTACCCTTAGGAAATAATCACACCACGGTGAAGAAAAGAGAAGTGAACACAGAAATGCTTGTCCCAGTGCTTTTTTTGGATAACAGGGAAACATGGCAAGCAGCCCGAATGGTAAGGAAACGTCTGACTGAATCGTGCTGTGTTCGCCCAGTGGATACCATGCACCATTAAAGACGACGTCACAAGGGCTTCCCTGGTGGCTCAGTGGTCAGCAACCCCGCCTTCCAACGCAGGGGGTGCAGGCTCCATCCCTGATCAGGGAACTAAGATCCCATGCGTCACAGGATGCAGCCAAAGAAAGAAAAAAGGCACTATACTTAGATACCCGGACAGGTGATAAGATTAAAGAACTGTTGTTTCGGGCGTGACAGTGGTCTCGAATTGATGCTTTTAAGAGTTCTTGTATTTTTATTATTCATTACTTGTTGGCCACACTGCAAAGCATGTGGGATCTTAGTTCCCCGACCAGGGATTGAAACTTCGTCCCCGGCAGTGGAAGTTTGGAGTCTTAACCACTGGCTTGCCAGGGAAGCACTGAGTCCTTGGATTTTAGAGAGACATGTGAAATATCTGCAGATGGGGTTTGGTTTAAAATAACAGTGGGAAAGCAGATTAGTGGTTCCCAGAAGCAGAGGGAGGTGGGGCATAGGGAATGAGCACTAATGGGCACAGGGCTTCCTCCTGGGGATGATGAAAGTGTTCTGGAATCAGAGGTGATGGCTGCACGACGCTGGGAGTGGGCTAAATGTCACTAATGGTGAATTTTATGTCATGTGTATCTATCACAATAAAAAATAATAATAATGGAGGGTTATCAGAAGATGGGATGAAGTGAAACATGATTGGCCATGAACTGATCATTGTTGGAAGGTGAGTGATAAGAACACAGGGCTATGTATGGTGTATGTGTGTTAGATACACATGCATGAAACATACTGGATAGCTTCCATAATAAAAAGTGATGCATATTTTTTTGGCTCAGAATGTCTGCAACATGTTGAATTTAAGGAGCCAGTTTCAATATTGAATATTGTGAATTTTCCCAGTGGTGTAAATTACATACAAAAATGCATCTGTATGCATAAATTAATGTTTGCGATGCTATTCAGTAAAGATTTAACTGTGATCATTTCTAGGTTAGTAGATTTGAGACTTTTCTCCCTTTTGTTCATTTCTCAGTATGGTTTGCACTTTTCTTTTTCCCATTCAATCTTTTTACAAAACAATAAAGGTTTTTATCTTAAAAAGCGGAAATGGTTAGGAACACACTTTTTACCTCAGGCAGTCTCACAGAATGGTCCTGGGAGAATGGCAGATTCCCAACAAGAGCCACCGCCCTCTGCAGTGGCCATTTCTGCTGCTGGACGCCCCTGCCAATGATCATTACTTATCCTCACAACTACCTGAAGACACAGGCAATGATCCTCCCTTTGAGGAGCAAAGAAATGAAGGCTTAGCGAGGCTGAGGGCCTCGTTAAAAGTGACTCAACAGAAGGGACTTCCCCGGTGGTCCACTGGTTAGGAATTAGTCTTGCAGTGCAAGGGACACAGGTTCAAACCCTGGTCAGGGAACTGAAATCCCACATGCCGCAGAGCCCAAGTGCCACAACTTGAGAGTCTGTGCACCTCAACAAGAGATCACACAACTTGGGAGTCTGCACCTCAACAAGAGATCACACAGCTTGGGAGTCTGCACCTCAACAAGAGATCACACAGCTTGGGAGTCTGTGCACCCCAACAAGAGATCACACAACTTGGGAGTCTGCACGTCAACAAGAGATCACACAGCTTGGGAGTCTGTGCACCCCAACAAGAGATCACACAACTTGGGAGTCTGCACCTCAACAAGAGATCACACAGCTTGGGAGTCTGCACCTCAACAAGAGATCACACAGCTTGGGAGTCTGTGCACCCCAACAAGAGATCACACAACTTGGGAGTTTGCACGTCAACAAGAGATCACACAGCTTGGGAGTCTGTGTACCTCAGCAAGAGATCACACAACTTGGGAGTCTGCACCTCAACAAGAGATCACACAGCTTGGGAGTCTGCACCTCAACAAGAGATCACACAGTTGGGAGTCTGTGCACCCCAACAAGAGATCACACAACTTGGGAGTTTGCACGTCAACAAGAGATCACACAGCTTGGGAGTCTGTGTACCTCAGCAAGAGATCACACAACTTGGGAGTCTGCACCTCAACAAGAGATCACACAGCTTGGGAGTCTGTGCACCTTAGCAAGAGATCACACAACTTGAGAGTCTGCACTTCAGCAAGAGATCACACAACTTGGGAGTCTGTGCACCTCAGCAAGAGATCACACGTCATGCGGTGAAGATCCCGTGGGCAGCAACTAGGACCCTGAGCAATCCAAGTAAATTTAAAAAAATTGTTACACAATGGAAAAGACGAAAACTCAAATTCAAAAAGGTATGGGTGCCCCAGTGTTCACAGCAGCACTAGTCACTACAGCCAGACGTAGAAGCAACCTAAGTGTCCATCGACAGAGGGATGGGAAAAGAAGATAAGGAATATATATATATATATATGTACACATTGGAGTATTACTCAGCCACAAACAAGAGTGAGCAAAGCCATTTGCAACACATGCGTGGGCCTAGAGATGACCATACTAAGTAAAGCAAGACAGAGAAAGACAAATGAAAAGTGACATCACTTATTTGTGGAATCTAAAAAAAAAAAAGAACTTATTTACAAAACAGAAACAGACTCACAACCAATATAGAAAACAGTATTATGGTTATCAAAGGGGAAAGTGTTGGCGAGGCAGGGATAAATTAGGAGTTTAGGATTAGCAAATACACACTCCTATTACTAGATAAGTAATTAGTTTCCTGTCCTGTACATTCTGTATCTTGTAATATCTATAATGGAAAGGAATCTGGAAAAGAATACACACACACACACACACATATATATGTATAAAACTGAATTACTTGGCTGTATTCCTGAAACTAACATAACATTGTAAACCAACTTTCAAAATTTGTTATTAAGTTACACAATGACTCAAGACAAAACTAGGATCCCAAATTTTATGCCCGCTTTACTAAGCCACATTCCTGTACACCGTCTGCAAATGAGACTCAGCTATGCCCCCTGTCGGGATGAACTTGCCCGCCTGCTGGTTCCACAGCCCCGAATACCTAGCCTTGAGCTTTGTAAGTTTCTTTCCAAATCAAAGCTCAAGCTAGCAAAGTTGAGTGCAGAAGGAACTCAGGAAGATGTCCCATCTCAGCTCGCCTTGGGTTCAGGTCACGTATTTTGCCACCAGCAGCGAAATGAGCTGCCAACTCCACCCACGTCAGAGACTGGTGCTCATGCCCACAGATCCATGAGTAGGTTAACATTTAAAAGGCAACAAAGCATAAGCCTTCTCAATCTGATAATTACAAAGGTAAGTGCTATTATGCCCTTTAGTTACAAAGGAAATGATTAGTATCAGGATAATTGCCCTGGCAGAAAAATGATGCTTAAAGCATCTTAATGGTAGGAATGGAGGGAATGCAGACAAGTAACTCTTTAGTTTATCTTTCTGGTCAAACGACTCTGACCTATTAATCCTCATACGAAGTCCACCTCCAGTACAAACATTTCAGAATGCTTATTTTTCTACTGAAATAAGGGGGCCACCTCTGGGCCATGAGCTTTTGGGCTCTGCCAGCTGGCAGAGGGTCTGTGGGAAGAGTTGGAACAAACACCGCCCTCACTTTGAAAACCCAGCTCAGCCTCCCTGAGAGCTGAGCTGTCATCCTGCTCGCATTCTGCGCATACATTCCAACTCGCTGGTGAGTGACCCAGTTACCCTGAGCCTCTTCCGCCAGCACTGACTTACATGAGTCCCTCAGGGGTAAGCCACTGCCATCTGTATGGGCACAGGGTCACATCTGAATCCAAACTGTCAACACCTCTTACACAACAGAATACTGTCGCTCTGCTAAGTTCCCTTCTGGTGGCTCTCGCCTTTGCTGATGAGGATACTTGAGAACTGACTCCAGCTCACATCCCTTCCCTACCCTGCAGGCCCTGGCAAGGCCGAGCCCTCCAAGGTCTCTGTCCTTCCAGGAACCCCTGCCCTGTGCCAATTCCTGCTTCTCCGGAAGGGCCAGAATTCTCTCCCAGAGACACTAACTTTCCCCTTGGTTTCTTCAGACTCTGAAGAAAGCCCAACCTTCTCTGCTGGAAGCACGTGTGTGTCCCCCTTTCTCAAGCCCTGACCCCCTTTTTCTAGTTCCCTCCCTACCTCTGAGTCACCAGGGAGAGTACAAGTTCCTTTAAAAAAGAGCCTCAGTGCACTGCATGATTAATTTTTCAGATATGACAACGGTACCTTGATTATATTAAACTTTTTTAAAAGGCATCCTTATCTTTTAGAGACACACCCTGAAATGTTGACAAATATTCAAAATGACACAGGGTTAGGGAAGAGAGCAGAGACACAGAAACAAGATTGAGCTGATGGCTGGTGACAAGTATGGGCCGGTTCCTGAGACTTCTGTCTGCTTCTGTTTGTCATAAGTTTTCCACAACAACAAGATTTTTGAAAAGTCCAATCCCCTGGGTTCTGCAGCATCCTTGAGTCCACCTGTACGCTCCTGAGGCTTTTATGCCTCTTTCAACTGACATGTTTACTGAGCAACAACTCCATGCAAGGTGCAATGTACGAGCGACTGGCCCTCCTGCAAAGAGTTCTCAGGATGAGGAGGCTGGTCCCCGATTCTGACAAAAACCCCCAGGGCCTCATTTCTCAAACTGAGCACAGATTTTTCTCTCCCCAGATACCGGGGTGGGCCCAGGAAGTGGAGTGGGGTGAGCTGGGCTTCCTGTCCTGGTGTTGCTGAGGGGAAATCTTAACTGCCCCCACCCCGTGCCTCCCTTGGTCTTTCTGAATGAAGTGGCCCCAATGTGAGTCAGGGCAGAGAAGAGTTTGAGGGAGAGAGAGGCTGACTCATCCTTGTTTCAGAGGGTTTGGCTGAGCTCAGCCCCTGTCCTGCAACCTGTGAGCCAAGGACTGCAGGCCTGGACACGGCCTGCCTCTCGTCTGGGCTGGAAGCTTGGAGGGAAGTGCTGAGACACTGGAGGCTTCGAGGCCTGAACACCTGAGCGCTGGACACCGCCAATCCAAAGGGCTAGAAAGCAGAGACAGACCCCCCCAAAACCAGGCACAGGTCTGTTTATCTGCTCAGACGGCCGTGTAGCATTCTGGGGGCCCCAGGCCCACAGCCAAAGCAAGCAGAGGATTCCCACCTCGAGCTGCTGACCTGTCGGTGAGCAACGGCTGCCTTCCCTCCAGGCCCCGGAACCGCTGAATATGCATCCTGGGGCCACTAGAGAAATAGAAGCCAAGCCCTCCGGTGAGCAACGCCTTTTTCGCTGCTATCAACTTCAGTGACCAACAGGTCACACCCACAGTCCCACTCTCTCAGTCCAGGTGAGGACCGTGGAGCCAGAGTCCTCATGGCGAAGGGCACACACTCCCAGGACAGACACAGTCCCTCTTCTCAGGAGGCGAGAAGGCTGCACCCACACCTGGAAGCCAGTGGCCAAGGATACAGATACGAGCGCGCCTGGTGGGCTCCCCACACTGACCCCGTCGTCTCTCTGGATCCCGTTCATTAAAACAACAAAAAAATACATGGTAGTAAAATGGAATTAAACCCTCATTCCACGGAAAACGTGCAGTTTGGAAATGGGGGAAGCAAGACGGCTGCAGCAAGCCATCCAGTGAGTCAGCGTAGACTGCGTTTCTCAAAGGAGATCCATGAGGGGCTGACAGGAGCACTGCCTGGAATGCGTATTCAAATGGGGTTTCTGGGGCTTCTCTGATGGTCTGAGGTTAAGACTTCAAATTCCCAATGCAGGGGGCCCCAGTTCAATCCCCGGCTGGGGAGCCAGATCCCACATGCCACAACGAAGAGTTCTAACGCCACAGACTCCCTGATGGTACAGTGGCTAAGAATCCGCCTGCCAGTGCAGGGCACACAGGTTCAATTCCCACTCCAGGAAGATTCCACGTGTGGCAGAGCAACCTATCCCATGAGGCACAGCTGCTGAGCCCATGCTCCAGAGCCTGCGAGCTCTGACTCCATGTGTCGCAACTGCTGAAGCCCTTGCGACTGGGGCCTGTGTCCCCCGAGAGTCTAAGTCGCTTCAGTCATGTCCAACTCCTTTCGAACCCGTAGATTGTAGCCCACCGGGCTCCTTTGCCCACGGGATTTTCCAGGCAAGAATACTGGAGTGGGCTGCCATTTCCTCCTAAAAGGGGTCCGGACCCAGGGATCGACTCCGCAGCTCTTACATCTCCTGCTTTGGCTGGCGGGCCTTTTACCGCTAGCGCCACCGGGGAAGCCCTTGCAACGAGGAACCCGTGCACTGCAATGAAGAGTAGCCCCCGTGTGCATCAACGAAGACTCAGGGCAACCAAAAATTCAGGGGAAAACAAAGAGCTCACACGCTGAAACTAAAGACCCCACATGCAGCAGCGAAGCTTGAAGACCCCGGAGCTGCAACTCAGGCCTGGAGCAGCCAACATAAATCAAAGAACATTCTTTAAAAACAGAAATGTGTACATTTAAGATGGGAGTTCCTGAGCACCACCTGATCATCTCATCAGAATTTCGGTGGTCCTCCCCTAAGAATTTTAATGTGCTCACCCTAGTGGCCTTCGTGCCCACCTAAGTTACAGAGAAGTTTTTCAGGGTGTGTGTGTGAGTGTGTGTGTGTGTGTCTGTGTGTGTCCCTGTGTGTGTGACTGTGTGTGTCCCTGTGTGTGTGACTGTGTGTGTGACTGTGTGTGTCTGTGTGTGTGTCTGTGTGTGTCTGTGTGTGTCTGTGTGTGTGTCTGTATGTGTGTCTCTGTGTGTGTGTGTCTCTGTGTGTGTGTCTGTGTGTCTGTGTGTGTCTGTGTCTGTGTGTGTGTCTCTGTGTGTGTCTGTGTGTGTGTGTCTGTGTCTGTCTGTGTGTCTGTGTATGTGTGTCTGTGTGTGTGTGTGTCTGTGTGTGTGTCTGTGTGTGTCTGTCTGTGTCTGTGTGTGTCTGTGTGTCTGTGTGTGTCTGTGTCTGTGTCTGTGTGTGTCCCTGTGTGTGTGTCTGTGTGTGTGTCTGTGTGTCTGTGTGTGTCTGTGTCTGTGTCTGTGTGTGTCCCTGTGTGTGTGTCTGTGTGTGTGTCTGTGTGTCTGTGTGTGTCTGTGTGTGTGTCTGTCTGTATGTCTCTGTGTGTGTGTCTGTGTGTGTGTCTGTATGTGTGTGTCTGTGTCTGTCTGTGTGTCTCTGTGTGTGTGTCTGTGTGTGTGTGTCTGTGTGTGTGTCTGTGTGTGTGTGTCTGTGTCTGTGTGTCTGTATGTGTGTCTCTGTGTCTGTGTGTCTCTGTGTGTGTGTGTCTATGTGTGTGTGTCTGTGTGTCTCTGTATGTGTGTGTCTGTGTGTGTCTATGTGTGTGTCTGTGTCTGTGTGTGTGTCTGTGTGTGTCTGTGTGTCTGTGTCTGTGTGGTCTGTGTGTCTGTGTCTGTATGTGTGTGTCTGTGTGTGTCTATGTGTGTGTCTGTGTCTGTGTGTGTGTGTCTGTGTGTGTCTGTGTGTGTGTATGTGTGTGTGTGTGTTGTTGTTGCTATAGTTTAATCCATGCCAGTCAATATTTTACTGCCTTAATGAGCTCATGAAAGACTTCATTAAACCTGCCCACCTCAGCAGATGAGGCTGCTCCTTCTCGGGACTGGGGAATCTGAGGGTTAACAGCTTGAATGTGGCCGTGTTTTCCGTTTGTCCTGAGACGAGCGCACCCCATCCCTGCTCAGCCTTTGGCGGGTGGCCACCGTTGAAGCCATGGCTCAGTACTCACAGGCATTCTCCAGGTCCTCAGGAACAGCTCCTCCCACCCACTCAACAAGCCAGAAACCCCGAATTTCAGCAAGCCATTCCTTCGAATGGGAAGAGTGCCGAGGGGACCAAGGCAAGACCACCATCTCCCGAGGCCACGTGTGACCCGAGGCACAAAGGCAGCAGGCTTTCCAGGGGCTCCCTCCAGAGCCCAAACAGCCCCTCCCCACTCCCCAGGGGTTATTTTCACCTCGAGGGATCACAGCCAACAGGGACGGCAGGAAAGCCTTCCAGGTCCTACCTTTAGAGGATTTTCATCTCGAAGCTCTAGGATGGCAGGCTGCCCAGATGTTCTTTAGGCTCAGCCCCCAGGGCCACTGGCCAGCCAACCCCCTGCAGCCCCTGCCGGAACGCCCACCTTGGTTGCTCTAAGGGCAGAATCTGGGCGGCCTGGGGTAATTCCGAGTGCCGGGCTGTGATATCAGAATAGGGCTATGACATCAACGTGGGGGCAGGTCAGCCTAGGGGGGCAGGGCAGGAGAGAGGGAGCCCCCGAGGGGCCGGATTAGCCACCCCCCACCCCCACGGTGGGAGCAAGGCGCGATATAGGGGTGTCTGGCAGTGGCTTCACTGCTCACAGCCTCCTGGGGCACCCACTGGGAGGCGGGCCTGAAGATCTGAAAATGATTCACAAAGCTGAAAGGTAGGTGGCAAGCCAGCCAAGCGGCTGGCGCTTCGGGAAATGATTCAGGCACTGATTCAGGAACAAGGAAAGCAAATGAACCGTCTTCTAGCGCCCCCCTGTGTCAAATGAAAGGACACGCTCTGCTTTCTGACAGAAGCTCCCAAGTGGGCTAAGCGTCACGGTCCCCCCAAGATGCAGCTAAATGCAGGCAGATGAAAGACGAAAGAAAGCCGCTTTACATCTGAATGACAATCAACAAACTGCAGTATAAGTATGTCCCAATCATTGTACGGGACACATTTACACTAAAACATAATTCGTTGTGTGTTTGAAGTTCAAATGAAACTCGGCGGCCTGTATTTGTATTTATGAAGATCTGGCAATCTTATCCAGGGAGTTTTTTTAATGCAGGTGCCCTCTGCCCACCTATTACCAACACTGCTCTCATTCATTCAGATTTATCACTGCCCAGCGACCTGGGAGTCTGTGTTATTTTAAAGCTGCCAAGGTGACTGTTATCAGTAACTACAGCTGACTCCCCTTGAGCATTTGCCAAGACAGCTGCCAGGTTCATTTCACCCACTATGCCAGCCCTCACCGCACCTTCAAGGGGTGGTTCTATGATTAAGCCCACTCCACAGAGGAGAGAATGAGGCAACAGAAAGCAGCACCTTGACCAAGGAGGTCACACAGCCACGAAGGGAGCCACGGTTTGAACCCAGGCGGACTGGATCCCCCTGACTTAGAAATCTTTGAATTGGAAGGATGCTGGGAGGCACACAGTCAGCTAGTGCGGGAGCCCCTTGCCAAGTTCAGCATCACTGCTGACACAGACACCAGAGTGTGGACCCCAAGGAAAAGAGTCATCATGGCGAGGGGGACCCACATTCCAACTAGTGGAGACCAAAGCAGAAGGTCAGGCTGACAGTCGGTGGCCTTCCTTCCACGTGCACTGAGAGGCTTGTGCTGGGGGCTCAGCGCAGGGAGACTGCACTGCTGTAAAAACAAGGAGGAAGCTTTTCATGTATTCACGAGAAAGGATCCCAAGATCTACTATCGCTAAATAGAAAGAAAAAAAAAACAGCAAAGTGGGGGACTTCACTTTTTAAAAATAAGTACTTATTTGCGGGAGTCTTCCCCAGTGGCTCAGATGGTAAAGCGTCTGCCTGCAATGCGGGAGACCCGGGTTCGATCCCTGGGTTGGGAAGATCTCCTGGAGAAGGAAATGGCAACCCACTCCAGTACTCTTGCGTGGAGAATCCCACAATGGAGGAGCCTGGTAGGCTACAGTCCATGGGGTCGCAAACAGTCGGACACGACTGAGCAACTTCACTTTCACTTTCCCTGTAGTCCAGTGGTTAAGACTGCCTTCCAATGCAGGAGGTGTGCGTTCAATCTCTACTCAGGGAATTACAATCCCCCAGGTTGCATGGTGCAGCCAAAAAAAAATGTACTTATTTGAATATACACACGTAAAGACATACGATCCCGGAAGCTCAGTGGCCCCTGCGTGGGAGAACAGGGTGGGCAGCTGGGAAGAGAGTCAAAGGCAGACTTCACGGCGTGCGCCTTTGAAACCGTTGGTTTACGAATCTTATAAAGACCTTACATGTTAAAAAAAAATTAATGCATGAAAGTAAAAAATAAAATGTCTTGCTTAGGACTTCTGAGTCAACCTTCCACCTTGGCGAAGGCAGCAGCTCTGGCTGACTAAATGGTTTTCAGTCTCTGAAGCGGACCTCGGAGAAAGTCTGGCCTGAGGCACAAGCCCACCATCCTGGTCTCCCGCCCGGCCTTCTGCCTCTGGAGCTGACCCACCGCAGAATCCAAACATTCTGCTGAAGCCCAGGAACCAGAGTTCCAAGAAAGGCACACTGAGCCCCGCCCACGGCAAACATCCCCACCCAGAGAACTGCTGGCCGCCCCTGCCGCCCAAAGTCCATCCAGCTGCTGAGGACGCGGAGCTGAGTGGGCAGGGCGAGGTGGGTCTGCCAGTCGGTCACCACCGCCCCCCCAACACTCTCAGCGCCCCCAGTCTCCAGACCCGCGATGCTCACGCACTCCCACGCGCCGAGCGCTGGCTACCTGAGTGGTTGCTCATCATGCGGACGGCCTTGGCCTTGGCCAGCTCCAGGGCGGTGACCCACTGCTGCCGCTCCACCTCCGAGCCGGCCTTGAGGTGGTAGGTCCTGCCCCCGCTGGTCAGCAAGATACCGCAAGAGTCCTCCGTGTCGAAGTGCGCGGTGAACAGGTTGATGGTGCCACGGCAGGTGTGGGCCATTTCCCCCTGATTTCTGTGGGGCGAGAGGAGGGAGGGGGTGAGGCTCCCAGACTCGGTGGTCCTGGACCAAAGGTCCCCAACCTCCGGGATCCAATGCCTGATGATCCAAGGTGGAGCTGATGGAATGATAACGCCAATAAAATGCACATAAATGTAACACACTCGAATCACCCAAAACATCCCCTGCCCCCAGCTCTGTGGGAAAGCTATCTTCCACGAAACTGGTCCCTGGTGCTCATGAGGTTGCGGACCGCTGTTCCAGCCTGAAGAAGAGACCTCAGATCCCTGGGATCTGAGACCCTCGGAGCTGGCGGCGGCCCTGACACCAGTGCTAGGAGATAATGCCTCTCAGGGCTGGGCCTTAGGGGGTGCTCTCAGTGGGGAGAGGGGCCAAGGGAGGACAGCCCATGTCAGGGCCACGTGCGGGGCATGCTGGCTGTGCTCTGAGCCCTTGCAGACACCGGGAAATGGAAAGGGGAGATGGCCAGGGCCCGGCCAGGCAGCCTAGACTTCCGACTCCACCCCAGGCTCTTTCCACCGAGTCTCAGAACCACAAGTTGGAGCAGGGTGGGAACCCACTGCTAAAACTGTGATTAGAGATCCGGAACCCCAGGGGGTGGACTTGGAGGCCCCCCCCCTCGACTTGCTAGGAATGACCTGGAACTGAGATCTGAAGAACAAAGAAACCACCGTTTTCTTCTAGCCCCGGGAGATGAGGGCAATGGCTGGGCTGACCCAGCGCCCCTAGGGACAAGGGGCTGACTCTGTGCTGGTTACAAGACCATGGAGCTAACGCACCAAAGTAAGGGGAACAGGCACGCGTATCAGAGTCCCTTTGCTGGCCCTGAACTATCACAGCACTGCTCATTGGCTACACTCCAACATAAAATAAAAAGCTTTTAAAAAAAAAGAAGCAGAGGTGACTAAGGCCTGGGCCATTTCCAACTGTGATCAAGGTCTGAAAACTGAGTTCCAACTACCGTGACTGGACCTACTTAACTCACTCCTTCAGACACTCACTGGAAATTCAGACACCAGTCCTTCTCCCCATGACAAACCAAAGCTCTGTCCACAGAGGCGGTGGGGAAAGGAAGAGCAACCGGTCAGCCCGTAGCCCTGCAGGTGCTGGAGTCCCTGTGGCAATTCCGCTGCTCTTCAGCGCTCACTCACTTTCCCTGGCTGTTCATCACCTGTTACTCTCTCGACCTTTCTACCAGTTCTAGAGTCAAATGACAACAAGACATTCATCTTTCACTGGAACAGCTACTGCCATTTCCGATTCTCTCCTGCTTTGGTTATATTCCTTACAGAAGACCATGTGTGGTTGACCTTGAACGACAGCGGGGTTGAGAAGCACCCAACCCACGGCACAGCTGAAATCTTCTGGGTGCTGGCGGAGGGTGCAGAGGACCTAGAATGGCCAAGGTAGGGGGTGCGGGGGAGGGAAGAGGATGAACACCGACAACAGCATCGGGACCCGCCACAGCAGCACCAGACAGAGGAGCCTGCTCCACAGCCTCCTTGCGTCAGTCTCCCAGGCGACCCCAGCGGGCCACGAGGACAAGGACCTTGTCACTGACCGGACTTGCTGTGTCCCCTCCCAGGGAACGGGCCGAGGTGTCTCTGATCCCTGTAGAAGTGGGAGGGCTCCCGCCATCGGAGGCGTGCGTGGAGCAGAGGAGCACGCGGTGCGGCGCGCCCTGGACACAAACCGTGTGCATTTTCTCCAGTTCCCGACTGCCTGCTCCTCTGTCTCTGGGTCAGCGCTTCCTCCTTGTCCAGCTGTCCCTCTGCTTATGGACTTTCGTAAAGTGACATGGGAATCGGGAAATGGGGGCGAACGGGGCAGATACAACCTCCCTCCCCTTTGCTTCTGCGGACTGCTTGGCGGCACGTTTTCTCCTCACATATACTCTGGAGGAGTCTGTGCGCCAGGCACAGACTCAAGGTGAAGCGACATCCGGCAAAGGAAGCATACTGCCTCATCGCTTCTGTCCTTCCACTCCCCAGTTCTGCTTCACTGCCCTGTGATCGCACCTCTCAAAGTGCTGACTCTTTAACATTTCTTCCCTTGGACTATGCTTTCTGGGGGATTTTCACAAAACATGTGAAAATGGGCGAGAGAAAAAAAAAGAAAAGGACAGGCAGCAAGTTTCAACCCAGACATATAGAAAGGCAAAAGCTGGGACATCCCTGGTGGCCCTGTGGTTAAGAATCCACCTTGCAATGCATGGGACATGGGTTCCATCCGTGGTCAGGAAACTAAGATTCCCACATGTCTCAGAGCAACTAAGCCTGGGTGCCACAACCAGAGAGTCCGTGTGCCACTAGGAAAGATCCCCCGTGATGCAATAAAGATCCCAGGTGCTGTAGCTAAGACCCAACATGGTCAAATCAATGAATACATATTTTTAAAAATAAATAAATAAAAAATAGGTAAGATAAAAGGATTCCTCTTACTCAAATCCAGGACAACTTGAGCATCAAAATAAATGATACTGATAGATATTAACCCATTGGGTAAGCTAGAAATCCATGAGTTTACTCTGATATAAGTAAGTGAATAGGGAAAAGCTCTTTTTAAAGAGCAACCATCAAAGTTGTAACTGATTCACGCAAGAATCACCAAAGGGTGTTAAATACCAGTGGGGATTCTAGGTGAGGAACAGTTTTACAGAGCCTCAAGGTGCCTCCCCATAAAAATATTTTCTAATCAGTCATTAAATTAATATTATAAAAGTAGCTTCGCAGTTGGAAAAACCTGGCAAACAGCATCTTAACGAAATGATGGAAGCCACGTTTGTTAACAGTGGGACAATGAACACAGTGTGCCTCCTGGGCTCCCCTGGCCATCCAGTGGCCGAGATTCTGAGCTTCCCATGCAGGGGGTCTGGGTTTGATTCCTCGTTGAGGGACTAAGATCCCACATGCCAGAAAGAAACAAAAAAAACCACGGCGTGCCTCCTGATCTGGAGCACTGTGACAGGCACGGTGTGCATCCTACAGTTTTCCTGCCGCAAATCAGGATGACTGAGCAACTTCGCTTTCACGTTCCACTTTCATGGACTGGAGAAGGAAATGGCAACCCACTCCAGGGTTCTTGCCTGGAGAATCCCAGGGACGGGGGAGCTTGGTGGGCTGCCGTCTATGGGGTCGCACAGAGTCGGACTGAAGTGACTTAGCAGCAGCAGCAGCTTCTAAACATAAGGGAACTCCAGGCAATCCCATACTGAGGCATATTCTACAAAGTAACTGGCCTGAATTTATCAAAAACTCTCAGGCCACCAAAGACAAGGAAAAATGGAAAACTGTTCCGGACTGAAACTAAAGTAACAAAACAGGACAACCAAATGCAACCTATGGTCCGGGAGTGGATCTCCTTCCCTGAAGGGACATGATTGGGACGACTGGCAAAATGCAAACGGGGCCCACGGGTTGGATGGTGGCCCTGTCTCAGTGTTCACACTGTGCACACGTCAGAAAATGTTCTGGGTTAAGGAATGCACACTGATGTGTTACGTGATCACAGGCCTCGTGTCTGATACTTACTCTTCAAGAGTTAAAAAAATAATAATACAAATATATTGCTGTGCTAAGTTGCTTCAGTCGTGTCCAGCTCTGTGACCCTATGGACTATAACCCACCAGGCTCCTCTGTCCATGGGATTTTCCAGGCAAGAACACTGGTGTGGGTTGCCATTTCCTTCTAGAGAATGATAAAGTAAAGGTAGCATATTACCAGTTTGGGGAGGGACTTCCCTGGTGTTCCAGGGGCTGGGATGCTGTGCTCCCAGTGCAGGGGGCCCGGGTTTGATCCCTGGTCAGGGAGCTTGAGCCCTCATGCCGTAACTAAGATCAAAGACCTGTGGGCTTCTGCGGGGACTGAACGTGAAAGTGTTAGCTGCTCAGTCATGTCGACTCTTTATTGCCCCGTGGGCCGTAGCCCCGCCGGGTTCCTCTGTCCATGAGACCCTCCCTGGAGTGGGCTGCCATTCCCTTCTCCAGGGGATCTTCCCAACCCAGGGATCCAACCCGAGTCTCCCATATTGCAGGTAGATTCTTTACCATCTGAAGCATGGTTGCTGCTGGCACTAGGGGCAGCCAAATAAAGAACATAAATATTAAGAAAAATAATTGAGGGATCTGAGGGGTGGGCATTCTTGGTACTATTCTCATAATTTTGAAATTATTTCAAAACAAAAAGTTTATTTTAAAAAATTTGAGAAGTAGCAACAATTATACTGAATGGACTCTATTTGGATCCTGATTTATGGAAACTTTAAAAAAATAATTGTAATCAATGGGGAAAATTATAGGATTATATGAAATCATGTGTGTGAACTTTGTGAAAATTGTAAAGAACCATAGAATTTAAAGAAACTTTCATTCAAGAAATATCCATTGAGTGCCTACAATGTTTTTAATTCTTAAAAAAATCAATGGGGAAATTTTAATATTTACTGAATATTTGATAATATTAAGGAATTACTGTTAAATTTTTAGGCATTTTAATGCTGTTTAGATGAATTTTTAAGAAACCTTCTCTAAAGAGATACATAATATTTACAAATATTCACTATTATTAAAATTATTTTTTAACTTAATCCTTGGAACTAAGTAAAAGATGTCTGGGACTTACTTCAAATTAAAAAAAAATTTTTATGTGGACCATTTTTAAAAGTCTTTATTGAATTTGTTACAATACTGCTCTGTTCTTTATGTTCTGGTTTTGGGGCAGTGAGGCATGAGAGAGCTCAGCTCCCCCTGTCAGGGATCGAACCCGCAGCCCCTGTGCTGGAAGGCTGAGCCCCACCCACTGGACTGCCAGGGAAGTCTCCATGAGACTGACTCCAAATCAGAGGAGGGCAGGGAGGCCTTATGGTAGACTTGCTGACACCAGGTGATGGGGTATCAGCTACTTTCATGTGCTTGAAAATTTCCATAGTAAACAGAATCCATTTAAAATCTGTCACATTTTAAGTTCGTCCGTCCTGTGTATGCTGATGGCCAAGAGCGGCGCTGAAGGACTCTGGGGACGGGTCCCTGTGAGCCAGCCCCGGAATGGGGCTGTGTGCGCGAGTGTCTCCAGAGCGAGATGATGGGTCCCTAGGGCACAGGACAGGATCTATTTTGAGCTCAGTCATGCGCCTACACAGAACCATCCAGGGTACTTGAGCAGATCTAATTTTTCAAATCATCACACAATCCACGTAGCTGCAGTCACGATCTACAGGACGTCCCAGCATCCTAGATTCTTCCTTAACAAGCAATCTCTGAGCTTAAAAATTCAGCAGCACTAAAGCATGCCCCCCCCACCCCCTCAAATGCCACATCAAGCAAGGGAAAGTAAAAGTTGTGTCTGACTCTTTGCAACCCCATGGACGATACAGTCCAGGGAATTCTCCAGGCCACAATACTGGAATGGGTAGCCATTCCTTTCTCCAGTGGATCTTCCAAACCCAGGGATCAAACCCAGGTCTCCCGCATTGCAGGCGGATTCTTCACCAGCTGAGCCACAAGGGGAGCCCACATCAAGAAAAGGAAGCTCTAAACAAGAAAATCCGTTACCAAGACAAGAGGAAGATTAAAATGTCACTTAAGAAGAGATCAAACTTCAACACACTATGACAAATCTTGACAGTATATTAAAAAGCAGAGGTACCATTTTGCCAACAAAGGTCCGTACAGTCAAAGCTATGGTTCTTCCAGGAATCCTGTACGGATGTGAGAGTTAGACCTTAAAGAGGGTAAGCGCCAAAGAATTGATGCTTTTGAACTGTGATGTTGAAGAAGACTCTTGAGAGTCCCTTGGACTGTAAGGAGATCAAACCAGTCAATTCGAAAGGAAATCAGTCCTGAATATTCACTGGAAGGACTGATGATGAAGCTGAAGCGCCAAACTTTGGCACCTGATTTTAAGAGTGGACTCATTGGAAAAGACCCTGATGCTGGGAAAGACTGAGGGCAGGAGAAAGGAAAGGATGAGTTGGTTGGATGGCATCACCAACTCAAGGGTCATAAGTCTGAGCAAACTCCAGGGGATAGTGAAGGAAGGGAAGCCTGGCATGCTGCAGTCCTATGGGGTCACAAGTCAAATGTGACTGAGCAAGTGAATAACAGCAACAAAGGACAATTAGGAATTTAAATTCAGATTATAAGTTTACTGATGGTGAGCATGTAATTTATTTCAGAATTCTACTTCTTCCCTTTGTGGCCTCTGGTATTATCTGCTACTGCTAAGTCACTTCAGTCGTGTGTGCGACCCCAGAGACGGCAGCCCACCAGGCTCCCCCATCCCTGGGATTCTCCAGGCAAGAACGCTGGAGTGGGTTGCCATTGCCTTCTCCATCTGGTATTATAGGCACTGACATTAATATTACATGAAATGATCTTACATAAAAGTTGACTCCCACCCAGCTTCGATGGAAGCAGAAACAGCAGCTCAATTCCTGTCAAGCCACGACAGCAGCCTGCAAAATCAAAGTTCCCACACCATCGTCATGGACTCCCGAACAGAGGCTGAGTTCAAGACAACCTTCACCCCGGTGCACGTTCGTTCTTTCCTTCAGTCAGCATGGTAGGCCAGGCCCCGGCATCTGGTCGGTGAGTAAGACAGAAGCAGTTAGGCTCTCTGTGGAACAGTTTCTCTCTCCCAGGCCCCCACAGCATCCAGCAAGAGTGTGTGGCCTTCTGGGACTTCCTGGGCGGTCCAGTAGCTAAGACCTCACACTCCCAATGCAGAGGGCCTGGGTTTGATTCTTGGTCAGGGAACTAGATCCTTCCCACAGGCCACAATTAAGAGTTCAAATGTTGCAGCCAAAGACCCCACATGCCGCAATGAAGACGAAAGATCCCGTGTGCCACAATGAAGGCCTGGAATGGCCAAATTAATAAAGATTCAAAGAAAAAAAAGAAAAGAGCTCGTGGCTTCTGTCTCTCCCCCAGTATCTGGACAGAGCAAGGGAAGGGTCCGGTCAGCAGGGAGGGGTCTCCCCAGGACAGCTGGTTCTTCAGCTCCAGAAGGACAGTCCACAGCCTGGCTACCCCCGAGAGAGACCTCAGGTATGTTTTCTTCATCCTCTGGCAAATCCAGCCCACTCTCCTTGACTGGACCAGTTAAACAGGAGTATGGGGTTGCACAGGAGGCTCTCACTCATTAAGCATTCGCTGCCTGCAAAACTCTTCCATTCAGAACATCTCCGTCACTTACAAAAGAGCCTGCCAAGTGCTTCTTCCTGCGTGCTCACTCCGGGATCACTCCCCCGGGGGAAAGCCAGCAGCCAAGCAGTGAGGACTCTTTGGATGCGCCCACAGAGCTAGGAGCGGAGGCCTCCTGTCCATGGCCAGCACCACTGGGCCCGGGCAGGTGGAGGCAGTGGCCTTGGAAGTGCATCCTCCAGCCCCAGTGAAGCCTTCAGGTGAGCATCGCCCTCGTGAGACCATCCCCAGCCCCAGCTCCTCCAGCTAGCCGCCAGCTCGTGAGCTCCTGACCCACGCAAACAGTGAGGTGCTTACTACTGTTTTCTGCCATTGAATGCTGTGTGACTGTCATGGAACAATAGAGAAAACACAGGATGCTAAGTCAGTCTCTCTGAAGATGAACAGTGGGGCCACATGGACAGGGTAAATCCAGCCATTGCAGGGCAGAGAAACACCCCCAGCGAGGACAGGTGCTGTCTGGAAACCCATCTCAGATCATGGAAGAAGGATGCTCTAACAGAGTTATCTAAGGAAGCCCAGCTTATCTTGGGAGATGAAGGTTTATTCTGTCACCTGAGAGGTTTGCTCAAGGCTGGTGCTGAGGGGGCAGAGATGCTACCGGAAGAAACCAGTGTATTCACCCTACCAAGCGTAAAACAGACAGCTCCTGGGAAGCTGCTGTAGCGCAGGGAGCTCAGCTCGGTGCTCTGTGATGACCTAGAGGGCGGGACAGGGGTTGGAGTTCAAGAGGAGGCGACATACGCATACTTAAGAGCTGATTCACTTTGTTGTACAGCAGAAACTAACACAACGTTGTGAAGCAACTATACACCAATAAAAAATGATAAATGAAGAATAAAGAAGTCAACGAACAGACAGATGGCTGGACAAGATGACCTTTACCTTCCTTTTCTACCTAGACATTCCCCACCACCCCCCCCCCCGCAGCTTCCCAGGCCCCGATGGCAGGTCTGTGCAGTGCGTGGCCGGCTAAGTCACTGGACGCTGGGCCTTAGTGCAATGGGCCTTCCGGGAGAAAACAGATGAAATCTGGTCTATGGTCCTGGCCTTGAGCAGCTGCACGTGCACAGAGATGACCGCATGTCACCGTGTACACACTAGGACCGCAGTGGGAGGGGGAACAGGTGGGCTGCAGGCTTGGTGGGCTAGAAGGCCCCAACAGCAGGTCGAGAAGCTGACTCCGGTGGGAGAGGAGGCACCACGGGAGTCTGCTCAGAGGCCGAGATAGTTGTAATCCCACGTCCAGGAGGCACGGACTCGGTAAACTGACAGGCAAAATAAAGTCAAGTTTAGGACAACTGTGGGACTCAGATGAAGAAAATCGCTCTGTGCCTGCATCTGGCAAAATAGCTTAATTTTCTAAAAGTGGAAAATTCAGGGGCAGTGCCTTCCTTCTCCCCACCCAGCCTGCTCACAAGTCTCCCCAGAAGGAGGCATTAGCATCCAGCTAATGGCTGGAAACGCCATTAGCCCTATTCCCACGCGCCACTGGGCTCAGGGCAGGGGCCTCCCCTGCCCCCGGACCAAATCCAATATCAACAGTAGGAATAAAGGGAAATGAGAACCTGGATGCCACTGCTGCAGCCCCAGAGAGCTCCCACGGGTCTGTGCAGGAGCAGGGAGGCCAGAGGACACGGGATGCCGAGCAGAAGCATCCCTCGGTCCTCCTCTACCAGCTCAGCCACCAGCTCCCGGCTGCCTGGACTCCGACCTCCAAGCCACTGAGTCAAGAGACCTGCGCCCCTCGATGTCCAAGCTCAGTGCCAGGCATAATCATTTCTGATAGCTCATCTCCCTTTCTTCCAGTCAGTCAACCCATCAAACTCTCAGGAGGCTGGGGCTGGAAGGAACCCCGGAGCTTACCTTACAAATGAATAGTGTGATAGCTGAAATTGGGGTTGGAGGTTGGGATAAACTGAAGCTTCCCTCCCCCCAACAATTCTTAAATCCTCCTTGAATTACACTTACATGCCCGTGTCCTTTGCCACGGAGATTTGCAGGATCACCCACTGGAGTGGGAAGTGGGTGGTTACCCCACCGACACTGGGTGAGTTTACGTGTTTGGACTCGGCCAGTGGAGTGTGGACAGGAATGAAGGTGCGTGGCTCCCCCAGCCCACGGGGCAGAGGAGGGAGCAGGGTATCTCTTGCTGAGGCAGAGCTGGGGCAGATACCCAAACAAAAATAACTGCTTCCCTTGCTTTATTTTTTTAATATTTTTTAAATTAACTTTTATTTATTTGGCTGTACCAGGTCTTAGCTGCAGCATGTGGGAGCCGGATTCCATCCGAGCAGCGCTAAGTCTGTGCGGCCAAGCAACAGCTTGAGAATCCATCCAGTTTCTCCCAGTTCCCTGACCAGGGATGGAACCCAGGCCCCTTGTATTGGGAGTGCCGAGTCTTAGCCACTGGACCACCAGGGAAGTCCCGACCCCTCCTTGCTTTAAGGCTCTGGGTTTGGGGGTGGTCTGCTTTGGGGCTGCCTGATGCAGCAGGAAAGTCAGCTGAGGACCCAACTCTAACTAACTCCCTCTCTGTCAGGACGGTCAGAGCCTGCTGTTACCAGAGTGTGACCGTGGAGGACGAGGTCAGATGACCCTGGAGGGGCAGAGCCGAGGCTGGTCCTGCGGGTGAATGGGCTGCATGGGTACGGGAGGAAGGGCAAGTAGAGAAGGAGGCTCCAGTGTGGAAAAGCAGGCACCTGTCAGCAGCCTCTGTGGGCAACCTCAGGGTCTGCTCCTGATCTCCGCCCGACTCCTCTTAGGCTACTGCAAAACTCTGTGTGAGTAGAGGGCTCTGCAGCTGGTCACAGCGGTCTCAAGAAGGGAGACGCGACCGAGGAGGTCCATCTTCTTGGACTTCGCTTCCCAAGGTCCCTGGAGATAAAGCCGCAGCTGGACCCTGAGGATGACAGGCTGGCACGTTCAGTGAGTGACCGCCAAGGGTTTGGTTTCCACCCTCACATATGTGGCCAAGTGACCTTTGACAGGGGTCAAGGCCACTCAATGGGGAAAGGACAACTCTCTTCAAATTCGCTGCCATGTGCAGGCTCAGTCGTGCCCAGCTCTCTATGCGACCCCACAACTGCAACCCACCAGGCTCCTCTGCCCATGGGATTCTCCAGGCGAGAATACTGGAGTGGGCTGCCATGCCCTCCTCCAGGGGACCTTCCCAACCCAGGGATCGAACTTGCATCTCCTGAGTCTCCTGCCTTGCAGGGTGGATTCATTACCACCAGGCCACCTGGGAAGCCTGCTTCAACTAACGGTGCTGGAAAAACTGGACACTGTATCCACATACAAATAAGTGAAACTGGACCCTTAACTTACACCATATACAGAAAATGAACTCAAACTGGATTAAGGATCTAAGGCAACTCTGGGTCCAGTGATCAAAGCAGGGCTGCTGAAAACGCAGTCTCCGGATCAGGTCTGGTCCACGCCTGTCTGCCCCGCTCTCTTGGGATGCTCCTTCTGAGGGAGGCCAGCCCCTAGGGAAGCAACCTGTCTGCTCTGAAGCCACGGTGCTGCAGCCCAAACCCGCCGGGAGAGCAGAGCACAGGGAGGAGCTCTGAGACCCTGTGGATTGAGAGAGGCTCGGCCAGCCTCCAGATGCTCCAGAACCTGCCATCCCAGCCCCAGCCACCAGCTGACTGTGGCCCCACTCGAGGGCCGGGGCCAGAACTGTCCAACCAAGCCCTTTCTGGATTCCCACCCAATAGAAAACTGTGGGCAATAATAAAACCATTGTTGCTGTTTTAAGCCTCAGAGTTCCGTGGCAGTGGATAACGAGCATGCTAGTGCACGCAGGCAGCTGACCTTGCCAATGGTTTCAGTGTTTAGCAAAGACCTGATAACAAAAGGTCCTGCTCAAATAAAACGGGGGGCCTGCTGTGGGGTCTCATGCAGGGACTGACCCTGAAGACAGGCGAGGCAGAGTATCTCCTGAATGAAGGGAACTGGTGGGAACTGAGAGGGGACCAAGGATCCCCACCATCTCTTCATGGAGGAGGCTGCCCACCTGCAGGTCTCCCAAGTGGGACCCGGAAGTGTCTACACCAGGGGGATCTGGAGGGACGGCTTGTTTGGGTGGGAAGACACAGCTTCTGACACTAAGAGGACAGGCTCCGGTGGTGGAATTCCAGAAGGTGTGGGGTTCAGATCTTAGCTCAGCCACCTGCTAAGCGACACCAATGCAGTGGAACAAACCCTGGTTTTCTCAGTCTCAAGGACATAATGACAACCTTTCTCCCTAGGTTTGTCATCAAATGGGATGGCATACACATAAGCACGTTATTCACCACTAGTGACAGTCACTCAGGCGTGTCCAACTCTTTGCGAACCCACGGACTGTACAGTCCATGGGATTCTCCAGGCCAGAATACTGGAGTGGGGTAGCCTTTCCCTTCCCCAGGGGATCTTCCCAACCCAGGGATCAAACCCAGGTCTCCCGCATTGCAGGCAGATTCTTTACCAGCTGAGCCACCAGGGAAGCCCTATACACCACTAGTCACTGTTCAAATACAGCCATTAGTGGAATCTAAGATAGAACAGGGTAAAAATACAGGGTACTGTCTCCATCACAATTTTTGTGTCAAGCGTTTAAGTTTTCCCTGATGACTCAAAAGCCTTAAATACAGCTAGAACAGCCTCTGCCCAGCTCATGAAGACATCGGGCAAACAACATTTAGGTTTGTACCTCTGCCTCCGTTCCTTTTAAAGACTCCTGCAAGTCACAGCAGGCTGGTGTCAAGGCCATTTCCTGTTTTCACATGACTCATCCTAGCACCTGCCAGCCTCCCAGTTGGAGGATAGTCAGAATGGCTGACTCCAGGGCTAAGCCAAGGCAAGTGCCAGAAGAACCTGGGACACTTTTTCAAGCTGGTCACAGGACGCTATCAACACCATCATGGTCCTTTCCAGAGGACTCTGGAACCAACCGAAGAGACTGCACTAGGCAAAGAGAAGGCCGGATGATATGAGTATCAGTGAGGACTATGCGGCAGTGGGTTGACACAGCATTTATTCTGCCTTTCCTGTGTGAACTGTATCCTTGAGTAACTCAAGCAGATGAGGGTAAATTTCTCTTTATAGAAGTATTCCTGCTAATAAGTGAGGAAGAATGATAGAATTAGGTTAATCTAAGACTGACTGCTACCAGCTGCTAACGTCAAAGACCAAGAAGTCGCCAGACATCAGGAGCTCCTGATGGAGGAACACGTCACCACCTCATCAAGTTTCCAGCTCCATCTGCCCAGCTAGGGAACTACAGAGGACACAGGGTCATGGTAACCTACACCAAGAGGAGGCAACCGGCAAAACCAGAGGGACACTCTTTTTCTGACTTTTCAGAGGTTGATCAGTACATGTAGCTGCGTCGGGGCTGAGTTACAGCACTCTGGATATTCGCTGTGGCCTGCAGGCTTCCCTCTAGTTGTGGTGGGCGGGCTTCAGAGCACATCGGCTCAGTTTTCCCGTGGCTTGCCAAACAGGGATCAAACCCACATCCCCTGCATTGGAAGGCAGATTCTTAACCACTGGGCCACCGGGGAAGTCCCACAGACTGTGGGACATGCTATAGGCAGACCTTATGTAGGTCCTGATACAAACCAATGTATCCAAAAAACACTTATGAAAAAAATTTTATGGCATTTGAGGCCACTGAAACTTTGAACACTGACTTGATACTTGATGATAATAAGGAATTATTGCTAATTTTAGTTGTAACAATGGTGCTGTGGATATGTTTTTTTTTAATCCTTATCCTTTAAAGATACTTACTGAAATATTTACAGGTGATGTATGATATTTGAAGTTCACTTCAAAATGATGTTGGGTAAGGCACTCAGATGAAATAAGATTGGCCAGGAAGCTAATAATTGTTGAAACTGGAGAAATGGGTGAATGCGGGTCCATTTTACTACTGTCTACTCTTACAGATGTTTTAAATTCTCTATAACAAAGAGTTTTAAATGTAAGTAAATACAGTGAGCTCTCAATATCATCACACATCCTTGTCTTAGGATAAGCCTCTGAATAGGAGCTGAGAAGCTAGGCCATGTGTAGCTTCTGTGAAAAAAAAAATTTTTTTTTCCCCACTGGCATTTGGGAATCTACAAGTACAAGACACTATGCCCAGCACCCCAGGGGACACCATAAAGGGGGACACAGCCCCATGCTCTGGTGGGGAGGAGACAGGCCAACAGCCAGCTAACAGGAGCACACAGACAAATGACAGAACGCACAAAGGGCCGTCAGAAGAAGGATGGTTCTGCCAGCCCAACTCATCACGGGGGATCCAGGCAGGTTCAGGCTGTGATGACCTGGAATTCGACTGCCCAGCAAGGCTGCCTGCAGCAGTGGGGAGGGCTGCACTTGCTGGGAGGTGGCAGGTGCAGGGGTCTGAAGGGAATAGTGAAAGGCATGTGGCTGGCAGAAGGAGAATAAAGTCAGCTGGGCAGAAGGAGACTTGAAGACAGAGGAGGGAGGGTGGAGGGAGCTGACTGGGAAGGGCAGTGAGTGGTGAGTCCAGGGAAGCCACAAGCTGTAAGCTATATTTAGGGAGACAACACCTACTGCTGCTTCAGAGGACAACGCAGCCCGGTTCCGAGCCAGCTCAGCAAGGCCATCTGCCCTCTTCCTGGTTTAGGCAATGGCCCAGCAACACAGATCAAAAGGTGTGCGTCAAGATTGTTAAACTGGCATTCGACGCATGGAGCTGTGGCTGAACATGTGACAAGCGGCCAAGAGGGGTGAAGCTAAGCGATCGGAACTCTGAGAACTTTTAAAAGCGGAAACACGCGGGAAAAGAGTCGCTCGTAAAAGAAGAAAAGCATACAGTGCCCAGCGTGACCCTGAGACTCACGACAGTTTGCTTCGTGTGTGCAATTACCAAGGGAACCTTTTAAAGCCACATCCGTGTGGCGACACCTCGTATGTGACTCAGCACACATTAAGCTGCCAGTATCAATTTTAGTTCAGGGGCATCGCTCATCATCTCCTCTCTGCATGTCACCATCCAGAGCAGCTGTCCAGGAAACAGGCCCATTTCCTCCATATTTTGTTCCCTCCTGGGATAAACAGGTATTGATCTTGGTTTAAGGAACCTCACATCCTTTTCACAAGCCTGTCTTTCTTTATTGACATCTTTTGCCAACTGCATCCCAGAAGACTACAGGAGGTGTGAAAGCCATAGGCTTGAATAGCCAGCCCCCTGGGAAGCCCCACAGCACTTTGCCTGAACTCGCTGGCCTCTTACTGACTTCCAGGGTGGATGCAGAGACTGGCCAGGAACTTAATTACTGTTGAAACTGGAGGCTGGGTCCCTCCTCCTCCGCCTGTGGCTCCGCGATGCACACGCACTTGTCTCCCACGCTGCCTGTACGTTGTTGGCCCTCAGTAGGTGATACAACCAAAGCTGCGGTACGTTCGCTTTCACCGTGTTCCAGACTGTGTGCTGGCTCTGATCTTGGCTTAACAGACCCTCCCCGAAGAAGGTACAAGGGTTTGCAGCAGCTGAAGAACTCACACCAGACATCTCACCAAAGGTGTAAAAGGGAAGGTCTTGTGGAGGAAGGAGATCCATGTGGCGCGTGTACTCTCGTCCTGGGCAAACCCAAGTCACCGAAGGGCCTCGGGGAAGGTCTAGGTCAGAAAAGTGCTGAGATGAGACGTCCCTGGTGGTCCAGTGGTTAGGACGCTATGCTCCCAATGCAGGGAGCCCAGGTTTGATCCCTGGTTGGGGAACTAAGATCCCCCACACAGCCTCCCCCTCCCAAATTATTTTAATTGAAAAAAATTAAAAAGGAAGGTGCCAAACTTGGCCAATGTGTCCCTTTGGCACAAAGCTGTCTGCAGAGGTGCCCACACAGCAACCCTATAAACTCCAAAGGAGAAAGATGTAGTTCTTAGGTCGGTCTGGGGCCATTATGGGTATTTCAAATGTGAGAAACCCTCAGCAGGCGACTGCTAACACAGGAGATGGGACTGTTGAAAGAGATTCCTGGAGAGGACTGGAAAATAAAGGGCCCTTGGGGCGGGCAGGTGGCGCCACACCAGGGCCGCCATCCAGGGCAGAAGCTGGAGGCTGGGACACCAGCTCAGCAGAAGGCAGACCTGAGCCATGACGGGCACCAGCAATGGGGAGGAGGGGTGGACGCGGGGAAGGAGACAGGCGGGGCTTGGCAGTTCCACCTGATGGAGGGTGAGGGCGGCAGGAAGCAGCAAGCGTGACTTGGCTTTCCAGCTATTCACAGAAAGGAAGGCCAGGAGGAGGAGCAGGCTGTGTGAGGAAATTATAATTTGTGTTACAGCACCTCGCTAAATGATGTCTTCTCCTTGCAAGGAAAGCTATCACAAACATAGACAACATATTAAAAAGCAGAGACATCACTTTGCCCACAAAGGTCCATATGGTCAAAGCTATAGCTTTTCCAGTAGTCATGTATGGATGTGTGTCGGGAGCCAGAGTGAGGAATCCCACCCGTGACAGGGTCACGTGGCAAACTCAGATGGCAGGGCAATTTGAGTCATCGGATTTCTCCCTGGTTTTTCCTGAACATGTACCCCCCCAAAATAAGAATTTGTCTATTTTCCCATTATTTTCTGACTTTCTCTTGTAAAAGTTAATTCAGGGCTTTGGTCTTCTGCATTTGAAAGGAGTGTTTCAGCCCAACCCCCCTTTGATAATGCTCTAGCCTGCCTAACAAGTTCCCCTTATTTCTACAAGCTTGTAAATTACTCACAACCTCCCAACTGTGAGGGGCACAAAAGCCTTAAAGTATCTTAAAGTTTCAGAGCCTTTTCAAATTTATATTGGTGACAGGATTTCACGGTTAACTCAATGATTGCTGCCAGACCTCCTTATTTTTTATCAGGCACTCAGGAAGATGTAATCAATGTAAATGGGTATGGAAAAGGATATATAGTAGTTTTGATGTTAGCAATACTAGACTTTTGAGTAAGTTACTTTTTCTTTGCTATAAATCACTGTACTTCCTTTTATTACAAATTGCTGTATTTTTATTTAGTGTTTTCTGAGAGTGGCATTCAGGCTTTGGAAAGGTTAACACAAATGAGTCTTCTGGTTAACAAAACCTCATCAGAAGAGAGCCATAGAAATGTTAACAGGCCTTTTGGCCAGAAGATAATGTAAACCGCCTGAGACCTTTTGTAACGGGAGAGTATGCAAAAAAGAAAGCCTTGTCTCAATGAGGGTCAGGACTGCTGCCCCTGTATAACTCTGCATATTCCATTATGTACAACTTGGGGTATATATAAGCTGAGTTTGAAAAATAAACGGCCCTTTTTTCCCCCTTGGAGCCTTACACCGACTGGGCTGGGCTTCCCCATGTCATTCTTTTCTTTTTCTCCCCTTTTTTGGCTGAATTCCCATCTGGGGCGCGGAGGCTCGCCATGTCTACTTACCTGTCCTGGCTGCTAAGATCTGTAGGAGAGAGAGCCCAGGGCAGGGCACTCTCCGATATTCAAACGGACGCCGGTGGCCTAACGTAGATGGTGCAAACCTCTTGTCTCGAGGTTTTATTGGTTTTCCCCATAAACCAAGTTATTCAACCCTCTTTTCTTCCACTAATTTCCTACTATACTATTCTATCTTGAGCTATCCTGTTCTCTCCTATCCTGTCCTATCTCGCCCGCTCTGTCCCCGCTTTGAATATCCCGGGATCCACTGGGGCTGGTCCCCGGCAGATGTGAGTGTCAGACCATAAAGAAGGCTGAGTGCCAAAGAATTGATGCTTTCAAACTGTGGTGCTGGAGAAGACTCTTGAGAGTCCCATGGACTGCAAGGAGATCAAACCAGTCAATCCTAAAGGAAATCAATCCTGAATATTCATCGGACGGACTGTAATTGAAGCTGAAAATCCAGCTGAAGCTCGCCACCTGATGTGAAAAGCCGACCTGCTAGAAAAGTCCTGGTGCTGGGAAAGTTGAAGGCAAGAGGGGAAGGGAGCAGGAGAGGATGAGATGGTTAGACAGCATCACCAACTTAACAGACGTGAACTTGAGCAAATTCCGGGAGACAGTGGAGGAAGGAGGAGCCTGATGTGCTGGAGTCCACGGGGTCCCAAGGTGTAGGACATGACTTAGCAACTGAACAACAAGACCTTGCTAAGAATGCTGACTGGCATGCCTTGTCTCCTCCAAAACATACGGCCAGTCCTCCTGGAGGCTCTTTGCAACACCCTCATGCTAAACATTAAAGAAATATGTACACATTTTCAACCTGTGCATTCCTTCCCAGCTTCCTTGTGGTCTCATAATATAAAATACTGGATGATATTTCAAATTAAAGCTGAATCCAATATAATAAGGCCACCTTCTGGGGTGGATAACCTAGCAGCTTAACCTGAAGACTTGTACTTTCAACTTCATGTTTTCGGGGACATTTTGCAACTGGATGGTCTTTTCTAGCTCCATCCTTTAAGCATCACCTAAAGTGACATCATGGAGAAGGAAACAGCAACCCACTCCAGTATTCTTGCCTGTAGAATCCCATGGACGGGGGAGCCTAGCAGGCTACAGTCCATGGGGTCACAAGAGTTGGACAAGACTTGGTGACTAAACCACCACCAAACTGACACCAAAAAGACTGTCTTAGGGGATTAAGATAAGACTACACTTTCACTGTGCAGTCACATATAAGACTCTGCTTTCATTGATGAGGACAAGAGTTCAATCCCTGGTCAGGGAACTAAGAGCCCACAAAACCTGCAGTGCTGCAAAAAAAAAAGGAGTCATAGCCAAAATAATGAATAGGCATGACTGTGACCCAATAAAACTTTATTAAAAAAAAATACTAGGCCTCCCTGATGGCTCAGTGGTAAAGAATCTGCCTGCCAATGCAAGAGGCATGGGTTGGATCCCTGGTGCCAGAAGACCCCACACGTTGACGAGCAACTAAGCCCGTGCACCACAACCACTGAGCCTGTGCCTAGAGCCCATGCTCTGTGACGAGAAGCCTCTGCAATGAGGGCCTGTGCGCTGCAGCTGCAGAGCAGCACCCGCTCACCACAAGGACAGAAAAAGCACGTTTCATTCCGTTCAGTCGCTCACGCAGCAACAAATCCCAGCACAGCCAAAAAATAAACAATAAAATCATATACACACAGAAAAAATACTGTCTCCAGGAGAGCTCGCCTCTGAGATGTAGCCTCACTGGAGGTATTCGATCCATCCTACAGGCAAAAACATCTTGGCCGCCACCCTAAAGTGGGCCCAATTCACCATGTGTTCAGTCCTCCAGCGGAGGACTTTGAAAACTTACTTTCAATTGACTGGAGCCTTCTTTCTTACAGACCCAGACTGATTTCCTTGGTCCCTTTCTCGATAACTGGCTTCACCATTCCTACCCACAGATTAGCCTGAACAGTAATAAATTAAAACTTTTTGGGCAGACTTCCCCGGGTGGTCCTGTGGTTAAGAACTGGCCTTGCGATGCAGGGAATGTGGGATCGATCCCTGGTTGAGCAACCAAGTCCACTCATCACCACGAGTGAGTCCACATGCTCTGGAAACCACGTGCTACAACCAGGAATTCTGTGCACCAGTGAAAGTTCCCACACGACGCAATGAGGACCCTGATGCCACAACCAAGACCCGCTGCAGCCAAACAAACATTTTTCAAAAGTTTTTGTTTCATGATTTGCTTGAAATCATTTCCTGGGAAGCAAATGTCATTTCTAATGTTGCTGAGCAGGCAACTTGTATAGAACAAAATAGACTTTTGTTTAATCAAATCAACTGTGTCATTAATGTGCATAAAGCTTATGTTTCAAACATTCTCGCCATAAGGACTTGGGGCTAATACCTTTTTTTTTTAAGATTTCTTTTCCATTTATTTTTTAAAATTTATTTTAATTTGAGGCTAATTACTTTACAATATTGTGGTGGTTTTTGCCATACATTGACATGAATCAGCCATGGGTATACATGCGTTCCCCATCCGGAACTCCCCTCCCACCTCCCTCCCCATCCCATCCCTCAGGATCATCCCAGTGCACCAGCCCTGAGCACCCTGTCTCATGCATCAAACCTGGACTGGTGATCTATTTCACATATGATAATATACATGTTTCAATGCTATTCTCTCAAATAATCCCACCCTCGCCTTCTCCCAGAGTCCAAAAGTCTGTTCTTTACATCTGCTGTCTTGCATATAGGGTCATCATTACCATCTTTCTAAATTCCATATATATGAGTTAATATACTGTATTGGTGTTTTTCTTTTTGACTTACTTTGCTCTGTATAATAGGCTCCAGTTTCATCTACCTCATTAGAACTGATTCAAATGTATTCTTTTTAATGGCTGAGTAATATTCCATTGTGTATATGTACCACAGCTTTCTTATCCATTCNATAGGGTCATCATTACCATCTTTCTAAATTCCATATATATGAGTTAATATACTGTATTGGTGTTTTTCTTTTTGACTTACTTTGCTCTGTATAATAGGCTCCAGTTTCATCTACCTCATTAGAACTGATTCAAATGTATTCTTTTTAATGGCTGAGTAATATTCCATTGTGTATATGTACCTCAGCTTTCTTATCCATTCATCTGCTGATGGACATCTAGGTTGCTTCCATGTCCTGGCTATTGTAAACAGTGCTGCGATGAACATTGGGATACACACGTCTCTTTCAATTCTGGTTTCCTCAGTGTGTATGCCCAGCAGTGGGATTGCTGGGTCGTATCAGAGAAGGCAATGGCACCCCACTCCAGTACTCTTGCCTGGAAAATCCCATGGATGGAGGAGCCTGGTAGGCTGCAGTCCATGGGGTCGCTGAGAGTCAGACACGACAGCAACTTCACTTTCACTTTTCACTTTCACTTTTCACTTTCATGCATTGGAGAAGGAAATGGCAACCCACTCCAGTGTTCTTGCCTGGAGAATCCCAGGGACGAGGGAGCCTTTTGGGCTGCCATCTATGGGGTCGCACAGAGTCGGACACGACTGAAATGACTTAGCAGTATGGCAGTTCTATTTCCAGTTTTTTGAGGAATCTCCACACTGTTCTCCATAGTGGCTGTACTAGTTTGCATTCCCACCGACAGTTTAAGAGGGCTCCTTTTTCTCCACACCCTCTCCAGCATTTATTGTTTGTAGACTTTTTGATAGCAGCCATTCTGACCGGCGTGAGATGGTACCTCATTATGGTTTTGATTTGCATTTCTCTGATAATGAGTGATATTGAGCATCTTTTCATGTGTTTGTTAAGGGCTAATACCTTTGAAAAGTGAAAGTTGCTCAGTGAAAAGTGAAAGTCGACTCTTTACGAGCCGATTCTGTACAGTCCAAGGAATTCTCCAGACCAGAATACTGGAGTGAGTAGCTGTTCCCTTCTCCAGGGGATCTTCCCAACCCAGGGATCAAACCCAGGACTCCCACATTGCATACAGATTCTTTACCAGCTGAGCCACCAGGGAAGCCCATACCTTTGAAAATTCTGCATTATTATGATGAATTCTTCGCTAATTTCTGGTAGTTACACATTCCCTGTGAGATAAGAACTTGAGATGAAATTTTTAAAATGGGAACTCAGTTCAGTCCAGTCGCGCAGTCGTGTCCGACTCTTTGCGACCCCATGAATCGCAGTACGCCAGGCCTCCCTGTCCATCACCAACTCCCGGAGTTCACTCAGACTCACGTCCATTGAGTCTGTGATGCCATCCAGCCATCTCATCCTCGGTCGTCCCTTTCTCCTCCTGCCCCCAATCCCTCCCAGCATCAGGGTCTTTTCCAATGAGTCAACTCTTCGCATAAGGTGCCCAAAGTACTGGAGCTTCAGTTTTAGCATCATTCCTTCCAAAGAAATCCCAGGGTTGATCTCCTTCAGAATGGACTGGTTGGATCTCCTTGCAGTCCAAGGGACTCTCAAGAGTCTTCTCCAACACCACAGTTAAAAGCATCAATTCTTCGGTGCTCAGCCTTCTTCACAGTCCAACTCTCACATCCATACATGACCACAGGAAAAACCATAGCCTTGACTAGACGGACCTTAGTCGGCAAAGTAATGTCTCTGCTTTTGAATATACTATCTAGGTTGGTCATAACTTTTCTTCCAAGGAGTAAGCGCCTTTTAATTTCATGGCTGCAGTCACCATCTGCAGTGATTTTGGAGCCCAAAAAAACAAAGTCTGACACTGTTTCTACTGTTTCCCCATCTATTTCCCATGAAGTGATGGGGCCAGATGCCATGATCTTCGTTTTCTGAATGTTGAGCTTTAAGCCAACTTTTCCACTCTCCTCTTTCACTTTCAACAAGAGGCTTTTTAGCTCCTCCTCACTTTCTGCCATAAGGGTGGTGTCATCTGCATATCTGAGATTATTGATATTTCTCCCAGCAATCTTGATTCCAGCTTGTGTTTCTTCCAGTCCAGCATTTCTCATGATGTACTCTGCATATAAGTTAAATAAGCAGGGTGACAATATACAGCCTTGACGTACTCCTTTTCCTATTTGGAACCAGTCTGTTGTTCCATGTCCAGTTCTAACTGTTGCTTCCTGACCTGCATACAGATTTCTTAAGAGGCAGGTCAGGTGGTCTGGTATTCCCATCTTTTTCAGAATTTTCCACAGTTTACTGTGATCCACACAGTCAAATAAAGTGACTTTGGCATAGTCAATAAAGCAGAAATAGATGGGAGCTAACAACCAAAAAAAGAGCACAAAACCATATTTCCGTTATTGGTATTCAAATAGTCAAACAGATGTATGATTAAGTGTGCCGGGCAATAGGATAACCTTGCCTCCTGTATTTATATTCCTAGCACATTGCTAGAAAGAAGTAAAAACCTGCCAACAATTACCCAGGCCTCCCAGAAATGCTTTCAGTATGTGACAATATTTACAAAGAGCATCTTGTTATTCCTGATAATATGAATGTTACTAAGCCCAGCTGTTGGCACTGTGTTCTTTCTCCCTTGGAACAAACTTGACATTGAATGAGCTTTTCCAGCAAAATCTAGGACAGAAACACTCGAGGAAGCCACACTTACTGGAGAAATTCTAAACCACACACCCCCTCCTCTGCCAATTTTCTATCAAAGTAAAAATAAAGGGGACTGAAATGCAGGTCAAGACTACAACGCAATACTCATTTAATTGACAAAATCAACGCTGACAATACCAAGAGCTGCAAAGGACAGCGATCAGAGATCCAAAAAAGCTCTCATTTGTTCCCAGTGGGACTATAAACTGGCACAACTGCTCTGGAAAAGAGCTCGGCGTTCACATTCTCCACAACCCAGTGATTTCACCTGCAAGGACTCCTGTACACAGTCACTTGTTTCTGTAGTCACCCGTCAAGAGGGTCGGGGCTTCCCAGGTGGCTCAGTGGTAATGAATGCTCCTGCAATGCAGGAGACATGGGAGATGCGGGAACCCACCCCAGTACTCTTGCCTGGGAAACTCCACAGGCAGAGAGCCTGGCAGGCTACAGTCCACGGGGCTGCAGGGAGTCAGACACTACTGAGCAGGCACGCACTAACAAGAGGAGCACACACAGGTACAAGGCACACTTTCAACCCAGGCTGTCACAAAGCACCCAAAATTAGTCCCCCCAAGTCATATGTTGAACAAGATCCCTTTTCGCAAAGTTAAAAATGGTTGAGGGACTTCCCTGCTGCTCCAGCAGCCAAGACTCCATGCTCCCAATTGCAGGGGGCCCGGATTTGATCCCTGGTCAAGGAACTAGAGCCCACGTGCCGAAATTAATACCTGGTGCAACCAAATACATAGATATTTTAAAATAACATAAAACAAGATTTTTAAAAATAAAATTAAAATGGTTGAAATGGAAAACTTTTTTTTTTAATTGCATGTAGATGTGCGAGTGCTTAGTCCCTCGGTCGTGTCCGACCCTTAGTGACCCCACGGACGCAGCCCACCAGGCTCCTCTGTCCAAGGGATATTCCCAGGCAAGAATACTGGAGTGGGTTGCCATTTCCTTCTCCAGCATATAGATGAGATAAAACTAAATTTAAAAAAAGAAAGTGGATGTTGATCAGGATTTGGAATGATAGTTATCCTGGAGAGAGGCAGGCTGGAGCATAGGATCAGGCAAAGAACCCAAGAAATGTCCAAACCAGGCTTTGCTCAGTTTCAAAACAAACAAACAAACAAACAAAATTTACAGTTTTTCCAAAAGGGAAGCTACCAAGAGAAGAAGCTCCGGTTCCTTCCCCAGCAGCCACGTCACCCAGCACTAATGCTGACTCTACCAGGCCCCTAAGGAAAGATCATGAATGAAATGGTAACTTTGGGGATTTCCCTGGTGGTCCAGTGTCTAAGACTCCATGCTCCCAATGCAGGGGGCCTGGGTTCCCACCCTGGTCAGGGAACTTAGATCCCACACACTGCAACTAAAGATTCTGCATGCCACATATAAAAAGAAAGAAAGGAGATCATGAAAAAAGAGTTCTCTCAACCTGTTTGCAACTCACAACACCGGAATTTGCCTCTATTCCAGCCACACATACTTGAAGAGCCAAGGACCTGGGTGCAGATGGAGGCCTGGATAACCCACCCTGAGCTGTCAAGACTGTGAGCAGCAGGCCTGGAGGCTGCTCAGCCCTTGAGCCCAGCAGGCAGGATGGCCAGGCCTGGTCTGGAAGGCAAGGTTCAGACCACAAGCAGGGACAGCAGAGTGGTGTCAAACACCTGTGGCCTTGGGAGGCCTGAGGGGAAGCGGACCAAAGCGTCTTCCAGAAGGCAGAACTGGAGTGCAGGGGAGAAGTGAGGCGTGATTCCACTGCAGAAGGGCCTTTCCTGCTCTCGGAGACTAACTCAGCTTCTGTGGCACTGGAGACATCGCCTTTAGGCTGAGCACCTCGGCGTACACCACCCCTGAAGCTCACTATTCAGCCTCAATTTCCCTTCCTGTAAAATGGGACTGAGAACATCTTCGTGGCGGGCTCACATGGGGCTAAAGGAGGGAAAAAGTTATATAAATGTCAAGGATCATTCATCCCACCCAAGCGACTGGAGCAACAACTTGGCCCACCTTGAAATCTGGAAACATCCACGAATCAAACTACAGAGCTGGACTGTGCAAACACACACACAAGAAAACTTGTTCCCCCCCTTTCCTCTCCCCTAAACCAGTATTTGTCCCCACACTCTAATTAGCAAACAAGAAGAATTTTTCTTCACTACCCAGAGAATCTAGACATTTCAAGTTACCTTGAAAGGCCAACTGTCGATATATGGTTATTTATATCCTTAAAAAAAAGGGGGGTGGACATTTTTGTTCTACTGATTAAAACAAAACAAAAACACGTGAGGTCAGGTTTTTCACTACAACTAGGCCTTCCTGTCACGGTGGGACCCTAGACTCAGAAACATTACCTTGACCCCGACTACTGACTCTTAGTAGTACCTGGGAAGATACAAACAACTCAGAAATGCTGAACTCAAGTTTGAACTGGCGTCAGTCCTCACATCTGGGACAGGCACAGACTTTGGAGCCAAAGGGCCCAGGTCAGACTCTCTCTCCACTGCCTACCTGGTCCAGTGGCTCTGGACAAGACACATCCCTCTGGTAAACCTCAGAACTCCTCGTTTGTACAAGAAGACAATCCCGGAACCCACCTCACAGTGTGATTTCTGGGATGAAATAAATGAACATTTATTCGTGTGTGGTCCACAGTCGACATGTCCTATGTGTTACGTCCCTTGCCTATAAGAAGACAGGATGACACTTCTTTATAGCAAATCACTGATCTCTGTCACCGCATGCGTAGGTGAATGTTTACCCACCAGACAGGGCAGGGAAATGCGATAAAAACATCATTTGGAAAAGGATCTCGTTTTGCTCAGTTGCCTTACTCTGAGAACACTCTGTCCTGTGATGTGTATGGCGCAGCCGAGTGGGCCGAGGGGTACCACAACACCACACGAGACGGTCGCATGAGAAACACAGGTCAGTTTTCGCCCCTGCTGGGAATTAAAGACAGCGATCTGATACCCACTTTGAGGGGGAACCATCGCTTAAGGTCAGTGGAGGTCCCAAATAATCAAGGGCATCACAGATTCAACTATCCTCTAGAAATCGTGTTCCAAAAAGGCTAGGAAGGACCACATGAGTGCTCCAGTGGGTGACCAGAAGAGACTGCTCAGCTGAGTAAAGTGAGCAAAGTGACCTGAGCTTCAGAAAGGCAGGGCCCTCCTGTTTGCAGTGACAATGGAGCCGTGCTTCTCAGACTGTGGTCCTGAGCAACATCACCTGGGAACTTGTTAGGAAAGCTGACTCTTGGGGCCCCTCCTGGACGCCCTGCAGCAGAACCTCAGCAGGATGGCAGAGCAATGTTTCAACAAGCCCTTCAGCGAATCCCAATGCTTGCTCAGGTTTGAGAATCTATTACGGTAGAGAGTGATTCAAGATCTCAGAGTTTAAACCGTCCGTCCCCAGGAAACATACCAAGGCAGCCTTCAGGATCTTTCCCCCTTTCAGTCCGTTTCAGTGGAATAGTGTTAGCTATCTCACCACTGACTTCAATTTTGAACCCCATGTTGCTTCAAGAATAAGAAAGGCCAGGGTGGGACACTTCCTGATTCTCCACTGAAGTGTCTGACGAGGCTGAGTGTGCTGTGCCCCCAGGCCAAGGCCGGCAAACAGCAGACACTAGGGAAAGTGGGAAGCAGTTGGACTCACTGAGGAGGGAGCAGGAGCCTTTCCCACATGTGGGCCCTAAGGGCTGAACAAGGTTACTGCCCCCTCAGCCCCTAATACAGTAATTTTAACTCCTCAACTAGAAAGCTCTTGTTTCAAGGATGCTGGGGGTTCCGACTCTGGATAGCTGCCCCAGGTCCCACAACCACCAGGGCCAGAGGGGTCCCCAGGCCCCAGATCACTCCCTCACTCCAGACCCTGCTCACTCCCCAGACCCAAGCTTGCCAGAGGTCGTGTCCACAGGGGACTCCCCTGCCAGAGTTGAAGGTTGGCCAGAGGCATTATTTCTCCTGCTAGAGTGCCTGTTCCCAAACATCCTGGGCCAGTGGTCACATGTAATTTTAACTCCTCAACTAGAAAGCTCTTGTTTCAAGGATGCTGGGGGTTCCGACTCTGGATAGCTGCCCCAGGTCCCACAACCACCAGGGCCAGAGGGGTCCCCAGGCCCCAGATCACTCCCTCACTCCAGACCCTGCTCACTCCCCAGACCCAAGCTTGCCAGAGGTCGTGTCCACAGGGGACTCCCCTGCCAGAGTTGAAGGTTGGCCAGAGGCATTATTTCTCCTGCTAGAGTGCCTGTTCCCAAACATCCTGGGCCAGTGGTCACACCCTCCAACCCTGGATGCCCTCTGTCACCACGACGGCGGCATCACCACCCTTCACACTCAGCCCCCACCCTGACACCTCCATACCTGTAGTAAGACAGGAGGCCATTGCTGAGCACGAACCAGCGGCGTTGGTAGCCCTTCAGGTAGTTGGTCCACTTGAGAAGCCAGCCCTTGAAGTTGTCCAGAGGAAGTGAGACCATGGGGACAACGCACGGCGAGCTGCTCCCGGGCACTGCCATCCCAAGGTGTGTCTTCACCTGCCCCGTGCGCGGGTCCTTTGATGCCGGCAACAACCCTGACTCAGGTTTGATCAGGGGCACGCTCCCCACTGCTGGCCCCAGTGCAGGCAACTGCTCAGAGGGGGCCTTGGCGGGGGGGCCAGGCCCCGGGTTTGAGCCCCACTCTTCCCGGGGCCCCGACCCGGTCCCCAGCGCCGGCAGCAGTTCCAGTTCCTGTCTGAACCCTGGCCTGGGCTCAGACATCTTCTTGGGCTCAGACTCCGATCCTGGCGCCCGCTCAGAAACTGGCTCCGACACCTGTTCTGACACCAGCTCCCGCTGAGGCTGGGGCTCCGGCTGAAGCTGAGGCTTGGGCTCCGGTGCGGAGCCGGGCGTGGGAGCGTTCATGCTCGGCGCCGCCGTGTGGCAGGACAGGCAGGGGACAACCGTGAAGAGCGACGACAGCCCGCGGGAGCGGCCGCCGCAGCCGCCGCTTCTCAGCGAACGGGCGACACAGAAGGGCCGGCGCGCTTCGGGTCACCAACCCTGCCTGCGCCCCAACCCGTGCCAGGCGCTGGGGAACAATGATGAATGCGGAGCCCGCCGGCTCCCATCGCAGCTCTGTCCGCGGCCCCGCGCCGGCTCTCCCCGCCTCCGACCCGGGGTGGGGTCGGGGACGGGGCGGGGGTTCGCTCCACAAAACCCAGAAAATGCGCCCACAGCACAGAGGCCCAGCCGGATGACGCTGAAAGCTGAGGAGGACGCCCCCCGCGCACCGCCTCCGCCCCCTGTGGCAGCTGTTACCTGTCTGGGGTCCCTCTCCCTGGGACCAGGCTCGGGGCCAGGGCCACCGCGCCCCCGCCTACTGGGCCAGCTAGCCTCTACTTTATCTAGGGCACTTCGCTGCAAGTGGCAACAAAGTTCAGACTCTCCGAAGGAAAGGAGAGAGTTTAGTGGGCCAAGCGGTGTAGTACAAGGACCACCTCCAAAAGAGAAGTTCCGGACTCAGAGCTCCTGGACACCCCTAGGGAATTTTGGCTGGCCTCTGTGAAGCTTAGCCTGTGGGGTTTAACGTGTCTGTGCATTTTTCTAGAGAGGTCCCTAGTTTTCATGGGCTTCTCAAAGGAGTCTGTGATCCCAGAAAGATTAAGCACAACTGATTTTAAAGTATCTATCCCAAAGGGAAGGTCATGGTTGCCACAAATAAGAGGAAATAACAGCTTGAAAGGTTGGGTACTGGGCTTCCATACTCCAGACCAGACTTCTGTGCAGGCTCCCCTCTGCTGGTCCTTACATGCCCCTCACTCACTGTCCATTTCTGAGCTTGTGACAAAACCACTTGTGCAGGGACCAGCCCCCTACTCAAAGGGATGGCGGAAGCTGAGCAGACTGGAAGGTCCTAGAAACAGAGGATGCAGACATGCACCCAAGCAGAAGTCCTACCATCTGGTGACTCTGAGACCCCTTCCTGGGGCACCTGCCCCTGAATGACTGATGGCCTTGCCCGAAGGTTTTTGTGAGTTCTAAGGTGCACAAACCTACGCATCTTGGTACATCCCACAAATACTAAGATGGGCCTCAAACTTCAATGTGCTGGGTCAAGAAAAGTGGTCGCCTCTTGGGGACAGCGGGTAGAGGGGAAATGTGCAAGCAGGAAAGGCAGTGGGGGGCTCTCTCTGCATTTATCCCATTTTGAACCTCTTGAATATTTTAACCAAGTGTCTGTTTCACCTGTTCAAAAATAATGTTTCAAATCTCTCCAGGGAAGCTTACTATAAATTCAGTTTTCCATCCCCATCTCCCTGGGACTCTGAGTCAGTAGGTCTGAGGTGGAATTCAGGAGCATGAATCTTAGTTTTTAGTTATTTATTTTTGACCTCACCATGCGGCATGCAGGATCTTAGGACCCCAGCCATGGATTGAACCCATGCCTGGCAGTGGAAGGGGGAGTCTTAACCACTGGGCCACCAGGGAAGTGCCTGGGAGCACGCATTGTAACAAGTTCCGCAGGGGTTTCTGAGTGGGTGAATCTCGGACCACATTTGTTTTAAAGGTTTTTTTTTTTTTTTTAATGTGGCCCATTTTTAAAGTCTTTATTGAATCTGTTACAATATTGCTTCTGCTTCATTTTTTTTTTTTCTTTGACCAGGAGGTGTGTGGGCTCTTAGCTGACCAAATCCACACCTCCTGCATTGGAAGGCGAAGTCTTAACCACTGGACCACCAGGGAAGTTCCCATCATGGACCACATCTTGATGGGCAGTGATGTGGAGGGAAAATCTTGGGCTTTGGGAGTCAGAGCCACTAAAGAAATCCCAGCCCAACAACTCTCATAGCTGTGGGATCTTCAGCCACTTCACTGAGCTTCCTCTTACTCGCTGGTGAAATGAAAATGAGGAAAATAATCCCTAACTCACAGCTTGACAGTAATACAATCATGTATGTAAAGCTCATTTAACATAGTAAGTGCTCAGTAAATATTCTCTATTTAACTAAAGAGGGTTCTGTGAAATGTTCGGCAAAATGAATAAAACAGGCCAGTGGAGTTTGATGAACATGATGCTTTTCGTGCCTCTAAATTTAAGCACCTTGGGGTGGGGTGTGCAAGCTTCCTGTCTCCACAGCTCCACCGCTGCCTATGGTCCTAAAGCCATGGGCACTGACCTCCCTCGCCCCTAAAGATATGGGAGTTTGTGATCTCCCCAAGGGATGAGAACATGAGTTCCTTTAAAATATTTAATTAATTTCTTCAACTTTTAGATCGTAATGCTTGCGCTGTACAGAACTGAAGTAAGCACATTACACTGTGAGAGAAGCACCCTCCTCTTCCTCCTCTGGGGCTGCCATACTGATAGTTTCTTTCTTAAAAAGATGTATGTTTAGTCGCTTGCACTTCTGTTGGTTTGGCTGCATCCTTCATCTAGTTTTTGATTGACGTGTTTTTCTTTTTCTTTTTTTGGCTGTGCCACATGGCATGTGGGATCTTTAGTTCCCAGACCAGGGATCGAATTCATGCCCCCTGAAGTGGAAGTGTGGAGTCTTAACCCCTGAACCTCAGGAAGTTCCAAGTGTTGATAGTTTCTACTTATCTCTCCAAAAGAGAACAGTACATTTTAAATGTAAGTTCCAACTTGTGGTAGGTTTCATTATAATCTTAAAAGGGCCCCATGACCCCTTCACAGAGACCCACTGACACGGAGACTTCTAGCTCAGGGTATTTAATAAGAACCTGTGTCTGCCTCCCATCTTTACTGAGACCCAAAGAGACCCCACTGAAACAAAAGTGGGACAGATTGCCAAAGTACTAAGCATTTACCAACAAACAGAACTAGAAAGAAGACTTTATTTAACAAACGTTCATTGAATTCATATCATACGTGAAGTCTTCCTCCAGGCCCTGATGATGCAGCATTTAAAGAAACTTGACAGGGACTTCCCTGGTGGTCTAGTGGTTAAGACTCTGACCTTCCAATGCAGGGGCATAGGTTCGATCCCTGGTCCTACATGCCATGTGGGAGGTCCAAAAAACAAAAAAAATAAAATAAGAGTAATAAAATATTTTAAAAATTTAAAAGAACTCTGACAAAAATCCCTGTCGTTCTGGAGCTATGTTCTAATAAAAGGAGACAGAAACATGCCAATTAAATATTTAGAAGGTGACAGATGCCATGTGGCAAAAGAGAACAGTTAAGAAGGCTTGGGAGGTCATGTTACAATCTTAAAGATGGATCACTAAGGAAATCCCTTGGGGGGTCCAGGAGTTATGACTCAGCGATTCCACTGCAGGGGGCCATGAGTTCGATTCCTGGTCAGGGAACGACGATCTTCCGTTGCATGGCCAGAAAGAAAGAAAGGTCACTGATAAATGAGAGATTTCAACAAATGCTTGGAATATGGAAAGAGGATGCGAGCTCTTATGAGGGTAACAGGTGGAAGCAGCAGCTGAGAACAGTCTCTCAGTCAGCTAAAGGGAGGTGGGAGCCAACTGACTTGAGAGAACCCAGGGAGGCTTCGGGCGCAGAGTCAACAGGTTATGGCGGAGGGTAGGAGCAAGAACAGGGAAGTGAAATGAGGGATTTTATTCCCAACTCAGTGGATATGAGTTTGAGCAAACTCCGGGAGACAGTGAAGAACGGGGAAGCCTGGCATGCTACAGTCCATGGGGTCACAAAGAGTTAGACACAACTGAGTGACTGAACAATAAATTCCTCAAACTAGTCTGTAAGCTCACAGGCATTTCGTGTTGATATTATTTCTTTGCCATACACATATCTTCCAGTATCCTTTTGTATCTGCTCAGTTTATAATAAACATAGACTCATATACCACCTTGAGCAGGGGTTGGGGAATAACTGCTCCAATCCACTGCCCCACCCCTCTCTACACCGAAGGTTGCAAAGTGAAGGCAATACTTCCCCCAGGCAGAAAACAGTATGTCTCTTCTCTAAAGAGACTGAATGAAACATCTGAGGCCAGCAAGGGCTGGCGGAGTGGATGTTGGCATCATAGAACAGAGCCCTCCTGACTCTGTTATTTCTGATTCTGCCCCACGCAAAGCTTCCAGTCTGATATTCTCATTCAGCAAAGGGACCAGAGGTAAGCCAAACCTAACTGCATAATGGCAGAGGAAGCGTACACTGGCTGGATTATTCAGGGCACTTGCTAAGGGCATAAAGCTGGGAAAGCAGCTGACTTGGGATTTGAACTGAGGCCTTCTGGAAGGCCTGTGCTCTTAGCTGCATGCTGTCCCACCTCCCTCTTAACTTGTACATCTCTTTTCCTGGGTAAATGGGACACAAACCAGCATATATACCTTTGTATCTGTGGCCACAAGCTGACCTAGATTTTTCTGGCTCTGCTCAGGGCAGGAGATGCTCAGCAGATATTTATGGAGCATCATGTGTGCAAAGCTCTGCGCCACATCTCGGGCTCGAGAACGGAAGTGATCAGCCACCTGCACCACCCCCCTCGAACAGTTGCAGGCGAGAGAGCCGAAGCCCAGATAAAGGCTACTGGGGACGCAGGGGGACCCAGCCAAGGCCTGCTCTGGGCTTGGCCCCTCAGCCCTCCGAGCCCTGCAGAGTCAGCAGCTGGGCCAGGCTCTGAACTGTAATACCCAAGTAACACTTCCCGCTTCAGCAGTGGGCTGGGCTGCATGCGGCCATCGTTTTGTTTGTGCTAGGGGTCCCCAGGAATGAAATGACCCAGACCCTGGCTCACAGTGCGTGCTCTGAGCAGATCCCAGCTGAGTGCACAAGCATCTGCTGACCCCTTGTGGTCACCATGGGATCTGCACTGGCCCGGCAGCAGGGGCCTTGGTTGGACCTCTGGGACTTTCTGCCCTGGTGACCTCATTTCTCACGTCACTTTCCTACCACTTATCTTGGAGGGTCCTCCCTACAATCCCAGCAGGTGAGGGGAGCCAGAATTCCAATTCCCACTTTACAAATAAGTGGCAGCCCCTGGGATCTAATCCCAGATCCACCAGTAATTCCTTATCTGACCTTGGCAAGTCAATTGCCCACTCTGCCTCAGCTACCTGTTGATGAAGTAAGAGAAGCAGCCTGTTCGAGGCAGCTCTCAGGTTTTCCCAGTTCCCCAGGCTCTCGGCACAAAGAAGTGACTTGCTCGAGGTCAGAGTGAATCAGGGCAGAGGCGCTCCCAGCGGGCAGGTCACCCCAATTCCCCACACGGTGGGGAGCAGTGAGGGTGTCATGGCAAACAGGATAATCAGCTTCTCCACATTTGTGTTCTGACTGTGGGCTGAAGCACCACATGGACAGGTGGATATGTGCGTGCTGGGTGGATGGATGGGAGGATAGGCGGATGGGACGGACATGTAACAGCTGTGGGATCACTCTTAGCTGCGACTGCCTCTCCTGCTCCCCAGCTAGCTGCCCCTACGGTCATCTGCTGAGGCCCCTGGAAGGCTGCCCCACACCCACTTGCTGGGATCTGATGCCGCTGCCCTTGCCTGACACCCTGGAGCTGGGACCTGCCACAACGTCCCAGCATCCTCACCCAAGACTTCTTCCCTGCCTTGTCAGTGATCACATGGTCAACGGCGGTAGCCTAGGAGGAAAGTCAAAGGCCAGGGCTATGTATGGGCATCCATCACAGAGCAGTTCCTGCGACAATGGCTGAAATTGAGGGTGGTGCTGGAGATGAAGCTGAACATCACCAGGGCAGCCAGATGGCAAGGAAAGAGCACGCCTTATGCGTCTCACAGGCTGGTTCAAACTGAGCGACTCTCAGCAAGTTTCTTAGTTTCTCTGTGCCTTAGTTTCCTCATCTTAAAAGTGGACATGGGTCTTCCCAGGTGGTCCAGTGGTTAAGAATCCACTTTGCAGTGTAGGGGCCACCAGGTTGATCCCTCACCTGGGACGGTCCTACATGTCTTGGGACAGCTAAAGCCCACGTGCCCACAACTGCTGAAGCCTGTGCATCCTCGACATGCTTCACAGCAGGAGAAGCCCCCGCAATGAGAAGTCCGTGCTCCGGAACTAGAGAGTAGCCCCCACTCTCTGCAACTGGAGAAAGCCCATGCCCAGCAATGAACACCCAGAAAGCCAAAAATAATTTTTTTTAAAGTGGGCGTGATATCTGAAGAGTACTCTTGTGAATACTGAGTGAGGTAGGATATGTCTCGCGTATAACAGGTGCCTGGTAAACAGAAGTTCCCTCCTTTTGTCCCAGGTCATGGAGAAAACCTAAGGAACTCACTGTGCACTCAGCAAGATTTTTGAACTGGGAAGGTTCTTCCAAGTGTCCTAAAGGAGTGACGTTTATCTGGTGAAAAGGGAGGGAAGGAAATGCCATCAGCGAGAATTAGAGTACACCCAAAACACTTGATCCCGCTTAAAGACTATCATTCATCTGTCCCCTGCCATCAGCCTGGTTCTTCAGACACGAAGGATGTTCCACAAAGGTTTCCTGAGGACCAAGCTGAAGACATCTTTTCATAGCTAATGGGCAATGGTCAGGACTCCTGGGTCCTGTTCTCCCACCTCCTGGGTGGGCATGCACCTCATTCACATTTCCGTAACTCTTCCTCAGTCTGTCCAGCTCAGAATGGGCAATAAGTTCCCCTTAGCCACATGGTAGAAGGGAGACCTAGGGCTCCTTCCAGTTCTCTGGGAAACAGCCGGTCTCGGGTAACTGACGTCACAGCTGAGGTTCCACATCATCTGTGAACTTGCGCTCCCGAGGGGCCCTGCCTCCATGTCTGACTACAGTGATGAAGACTGGGGGCTTATCACAGGCCGTTTAGGAGATGGCCTTCACATTAGACAGGCTGAAGGTAGACTTTCACTTACTAGCTGCCCAACCTTGGGCAGGATTCTGGCTTTCTGAGCCTCATCTCATCTATAAAGCAGGCTAATAAAATTACCTACTTTGTTGTTGGGAGGATTCAATGACTGGTGTTTGAAAACAACTGAGTTCTGTGCCTGCAATATGAATGCTCAATAAATGTGAATATATCAGTGATTTTAGTTATGGGAATGTGATGCCAAGGGAGACTTCATTTAAACTAGTAGTTCCACTTGTGTGTGTGTGTCCACTGGACTAAAGAATCCCTAAGGCCCTCCTTAGCTTCAGGATTCTATTTCTCGAATATCTTCCTATCCAATACTCCTTCATTTCTCTCATTGATTTTCCTTCCCTTTTCTTTTTTCCTGTCTCCACAATTGGGCCGCCTCATGCCCACAGGTTCAGCTGGTTTTCTGGGTGACCCACCTACCCTCTGCATCCACCAGGCTTGGGGATGCCATCTTGTTCTTGCTTTAAGTCAGGAGTCACAAATGACACTTTTTTTTTAAAAACACCAAAGCTCCACCCTCACGCCCACCAGGAGCATCTGCATCGCTGTTCCCTTCTCTCCTTCACTGCTGCTAATGACAATATGATGACTTTCTCTACTACTCAAAAACCTATTTTAATGTAATTAATGTATGCTTGCTTGTTTATAAATGCCTAATTTAAAAAGAAAAAGGAGCTTGGCGTATTTCTATTTTAAAAAATTAGGGGCCTCTGCAGAATTTCATTACTTCTTGTTCCTTCCTTAAATGCAAAATCCTCTGGTTTTTAATGCAAATATGGGAAGACTAAGTCCACCTGTGAGTTAGTGGTTTATATAGTGACTTACTAGGTAGATATCCCAAATCTCCCACCCATCTCACTCCCAGGGTTCCCCTAGTCTGCTGGGCCACAGCATAGGACTGCAAAGACCCTCTGCCAAGGCCAGCCATCCAGAGGACAGGAGACGGGTGGGTGTGGCTGAAGGCTAGACAGGGGTGAGGCTTAGAGAGGCTGCATTAGGGGAAGATTTAGGAGGGGCAGAGTTCTCTGGAGAAAAGAGATTGGGTGGCTTGGTGGGCACTCTGAAGACACCAGGATTCCCGAAGCCTTTCTTTCCCCTTTCTAGGTACAGTGCCAGGGAAAAGTACTGTTGTTAAAATGAAACGAATACTCAAATATAAGAAATACATCAAAATGCTAGCAGTGGTTGGTCTAATGGAAGAGTTTTTGTTTTTGGCAAATGTGGTCATATTGCTTGTATAATAAAACTTAAAAGTCAATTATTCCAATCAGTTGTGCTTAGCCAAGAAAACAGACAAAAACCTAGAAAAATAAGGTTTTGGTTCCCACTGAAAAGTAGTGTATTCTCAAAGAGAGCATTAAAAGGGAAAACAGAAGCTTCATGGACATCTGGCTCTCCATCCCTGGATGAGGACTGAGGTCCTTACCTAGCAGCTGGGTAATGCAGAACGACCACTGCCCGGCAGTCAGGAAACCTGCTTCTAGTTCTCTGCCACTAACTTGCTGTGTGACCTTGGGCAAGGCAAGCCACCTCTCTGGGCCTGTTTCCTCATCTGTAAAGTGAGGAGACCTGGTTAACTTTAAAAAATATGTACCGTGCCCTTACTCTGGGCACTGTGCTGAAGCTGTAATTAAAGGAATAATCACTTAGAAAACACTGACTGCTCAGTGTTATTGGGCATTGTGGTTACAGACATGAACAAGTGAGTAACCCAGTCATCAACACATTCACAACATGGTCAGGAAGACAGAACAGAGACGGCTAACCGCATGCTCAGTGCAGAGACATCAGCACACAAAGGGGAGGCCTCTTCTGGTGGGGTGGAGTGGCACAAGAGAGGCCTGAACTGAATCTTGGGGATCCCTGGCTTCTACTCTCAAAGGCTGTAGTCTGATCTAAGGCTGGGACAACGTCCAAACATCTACCACGAAAGGTAGTGAAGCCACCACAGGAAAGACAAGTTCAGAAAGAGGGGAACCCACACGGCTTGGCCTGGGTTGTGGCAGGGCAGGCCGGAGGCAAATCAGAGAAGCTTGTGGGGGGTTGGTGGGGAAATGGCATTGAGATAAGCCCTGGAGGTGAAGAGAGCTTCCTCAGAGCCCTGATCATTCTAGATGAGGAGCCTGCAGGTGCGGCTGGGGCAGCGGGCAGGCCAGGGCGGCAGGACTGGCAAGGCTGGAAGCTAAATGAAGGCACTGTGGGGAAAGCCCGTGGGATGACGGGCCCTGGGCCAAGCGCTCCACAGCCTCACGCCGGTTCTTGGAGGTGGTTCCCGCACTGCTGCCTCATTTTTTCACATAAGGAAACAGAGGCTCAGACAGGTTACAAAGTCTCACAGCTGATGGACGGCAGAAACGGCCCTTAACTCAGGTCTGCCTGATGCCCCACCTGGACTCACCACCGGAATGCCAGGCAGTGGCATTACCAAGGCCTTCCCATACAAGGTACCACTGTCCCACACACCTGGCCTGACATTGCACCAGACACGTGGGTACCAGAGGTCAATTTCTGCCTTAACCCTGGAAGCCGGCTCAATTCAGTCCTTTCCACTTGGGCAGCTACAGGACTATCAGGACTGCCTTCACCAGAAAAGGGGGGATGGGACTGGGCAAGAAATAGCAGCATTGCCGAGCGGCTTTGTGCTCCACTGTCCACGGGTCTCATTTATTGCTGTTCTACAATGGTGTAGGCTGGCTCACTTCCAGCTTGTCTCCAGTCAGCCTAGAGTCGTCATGGCCCCAGGATGGGCCACTCTGCCTTGACTAGGGTGGCTGATATTTCCTGTTAGGCTGAGCTGTTAATGGGACCTTGTTCCCTCGGATGGTATCCAGGTACTGCCGGATGTTCATGGATTCCCGTCGCCAGCGCCCCAACTTTCTGAGCTGGTCTGTCATGAATTTCTTTTTCAGGTGGTCATACAAATGGTTCATCTTTTTCTTGGTCTTGTCTGCAGCTCTTATCTTACAAAAAGCAGATGTGAGATTACATCACAGTAAGAGAGGCATCTGTGCTGCTGCTACGAGGTGGAAAAGGAGCCAGATGAACTCAGTATTCTATCAGTAACTTGGCTCACAGGGAGCTCCATTTCCCTGTTTATAGAGTGAGGGCATCGAGCTAGCTCACTCCTGTAGTACCTTCTGACAGTCTGCAGCCTGAGAGCCTAACATCTCTGTTTGGAGAGTGGTCAGGAGGGAGGGAAAGGAGTGCATCTTGTAACCCCCCTTCCTTAACTCTTATCACTCAGTCCCTATTACTTGGTGCCCCCTGCATATTGTCGGTGACACCCCCTATGTCACACTAAACTGGACTTCTTTTTGGCCACACCACACAGCTTATGGGATTCTAGCTCCTGGATATGAATTGAACCTGCACCCTCAACAGTGAAAGCAGAGAGACCTAACCACTGAGCCACCAGGGAATTCCCTACTAATTTCTTCTATTAGGATATATCGCCAAAGTCCCCACAGGGCATAGCCATCCAGTTGAGAACCACAGCCACACATGCAGGGATACCAGCCATTATCCACTGTTCTAAGAGCATTGTTCAGAGGCTTCCCAACACACTAGATATTCACTGCCCTCCTGGAGGCCCTGGGAAATCAGTGGCTGGCGAGAGCCATCTCCTGCTCTAATGGGAGAGCTTGTGGGGAGAAACACTGCTCTGACTCCACTGCACCTGCCGCTGGAAGTTTAGCGGAGAGAGAAACACTCACACCTCCACTCTTCTTTTGGTCTTGGTGACACTTAAGATCTGCCACCATCTCTTAAATCTTTCCCACTGTTTTCAATGTCAGAATCTCATGGGTCCTTCCAGATTTGGTCCTGGAACATGGAGAGGGGCTCAAAAAAGTCAAGAAGGGTACAGCAGCTTAACTCTGGCCTGCCTGCTCTAGTGGAAGAAATGGGCACATTCTGAGAGTCCATCGTATTCACTAGTCTCTCCCTCATGCCCAAAACACTGCCTGTCCCAAGTGAGCCCTGAAGATGCATTTAATGAACTAATCAGTTAGGGCCTGTGGGATGATGACACTGTGGTTTCCCTCTTCTTCTGAGGGTTTTTGGGTAAGCAGGTCAAACCTTTCTTGTCAATAAGCAAAAAGTAGAAAAATCTCAGTTCTCATGTGGAAAAGTGGGAGATAATCCCTGAAGGAAAAAAAAATGACCAAACGGTGTCAGTGCCAATTCAAGCTCTAGAAGCAAGACTTTTTACAGGAGATTGTAGGAACCCACTCAGGGGCTCCCTAAATAGAAAGGTAATGTGTTTTGAGGAAAAAAATGTCACAGGCACCAAGAGATGTGGAATCTTCCTTGGCTCCTTCAAACAAGGAATAGCTATGACACTTTCGGTGAATCAGTACCCCGGAGTTCTCAACTGTCTCCTTTAAAAGAGGCTTGGATTAGAGCACCCTGATGGCCTCCTACCACCTAAGGTCTGAGCGCTCCCTCCAGGGTTTCCGGGAGAGTGAAATGAACAGGATCGAGCCACTAGCGCCCTCTAGTGGAAGGCTTGTGACGACTTTACCTCCATCTCATAGATTCGCTGGGCACTGAGGTTGTCCCGTATTATCACCCGAGATAAGTGGCTCTTGGGTAAAAATTTCTTCACGGCTGCTTCACTGGAATTCATTAAGCTGGAGAGGGAGGAGAAGGTGGTACAGGCTTGATGGCTGGGGTCAGGACTAGAACACAACCTGATCTGATGGGATCCTGGGGTAGTGGCTGAGCCTTCCTGAAGTTTCTTGGGAGAGGCACTGCCCTGTCATAACTGCCAGAGGAGCAAGGGAGTAGGCTCAGGTTTCTTCCTGTGGAATATGTGTGCCTAAGGGGTGTTTCTTGGATGCTGAGAGGAAAATAAAATCCTAAGACAGATGTAGAAAGGTCAGAGTAATCCACAAGAGAAGTGTCAACAGGGACTTATGTGTCCAAAGGTGCAGTCATCTGAAGAAAATGAAGGATAAAATGGGAGGCAAAGGTCTTAGAGGAAAGCAGCAGTCAGAGGGATAAATTTGAGGGGGGTTGGTGGGGGGCACTGCACAAGCCTAGGTCTAAGGGAGATCCGGGTGAGGATGGTCAAAGGAATCAGGAAAAAAAGAGAATAAAATGCTTGGACATAGGTTATGTTGGTTAATTGGGAAATTCTAAGGGAAAAGGGTTTGGGCAAAGTCTAGAAACGAAGTCTGAAGTGGACAAACACTTGAGGAGACTCTGGAGGGTGAGAAGCAGAAGTTGGGATGGGATGGGGTGTGGCAGAATGAAGCCTGGTACTCCAGGCCAAACTAGAGATAACAATTTGGTTAAAATGAGGAACTGGTCAAAAATGGATAATACCAGACATTGAGTTTTCACTTTTGATAATTTGGTGACACCATGAAGTGGTTTTGCAACTATATATTTTTTGCCTACTTAAAAGTAATTATTTGTAATATTTTCTTCCTAAAATTTGGAAACTATCTAAATATACAATAAGAAAGCAACTGAATAAATTGTGATTAGGCCATACAATAAAATACTAAGCAGCTATGGAAAAACAGACATCCAGTGTATGGGGGGGGCAAGTTTACAATAAACTTTAAAAAAAAATGCTTAAGCATGTTGCAGTACATATTTATGAATAGATCTGAAACAATATACACCACAATGGTAACAGTGATGTCTCTAGCCATTCATTATGCTTGTCTGATTTTTCTCTAAGTGTATATTATTCTGATAGGGCAATAGGACAATTGTTAAAACACTTTGAAGGACTAAAAAAGTTTTGATCTTAATTCATTTTCAGCCCGTTTGGAACAGTGATTGTCTCCAGATATTCATTTTGCTTGTCCATCTGATTTTTCTATAAGTGCATACTATTTTGACAGGACAAAAAAAAAAAATAGGACAAATTTTAAAGGATAAAACATTTTGAAGGATTAAAAAATTTTCCCCCTAATTCATGTTCAGCCAGTTTGAAACTGTGCTTTTCTGAATGCTTTTACATCTACAAACAAGTAGAAACAAACACCCTTTATCTCCCATTTACATTTTTTTTTTCTGACAGAAAAGACATGAAGGGATAGAAAAGACTCTAGAGATCAAGATGCTCACAACTAAAAGTCCCCCGAATTCTGGTGGGGGGTAAAAAAAAAAAAAGCGTAAAATACCTAAAGATACTCTGAACAGTTCACCCCCTCAGCGGTGCACCAAATTACCGATACTTCCCGGGAAGGGGGCGGGGAGGCCATGACAGGAAACACTCCCTTTTCAAGTCAGAATGGTCACTTGGACCCGTAATGCTGCCAGAGCAAGGCCTCCGCGGGAGCCTGGGGGGTACTCTGAGGGAGTGTGAAATGGAGGGAAGCTGAGGTCTGGGGGGACAGGGCCACGGCTGAGGGACCTAAGGGCTTTCCCTGGGTCACTGCGGAAAGGAGACTGAGGGAAGCGCCAGGCCTGAGGGAACCTGGGCCTCGCCCGGCTGGTAAGGAAGCTCGACTCGGCCCAGAGGGCGCTAGGAACCTTCTGGACAGACGACGCCAAGGCCGGGCCCGGGCGTTCGCGCTCCCTGGACGGGACACTCAGACTCTCCTGGGGTCTAAGAAAAGCCCTGGCTCTGAGGCGCCCAAGGCTCTGGAGAGCCAAGATCCCCGCGGCTGCCTGAGGGAGCAGAAGTCTGAGCGTTCGGCTTCCCGGGGGCCCGGGCCGCACCTGAAGAGAACGAGCGGCTGCGCGGTCCGCGGCCGCAGGAAGCAAATCTTCGGCTGGCTCCCTACGCGAGTGTCCCGGCGGTTACTGAGCCTACTGTGCCGAAAGGCCGACGCCGGGTAGGAGCCGGGACTGGCGGTCGCCTGAGGGGCCACCGCACCTGCAGCGGGCGAGTCTAGGTTCCATGTGACCGACCGGAGCTGCTGGCCAACCGCTGAGTTTTCCTCTGCCGCTTTGGCGAGAAACTCGGGAACGGGAGCCTCCTTCGGGTCCATGCTCTTCTGGGCGCGCGCAGACGCGAAGTGAGCGCCTGCGCAGACGCCGTGCGCGGAGCCCGGCGCGTTGCCCGGGAGACGCGCAGGGAAGGCGGGACCAGGGGGTGGGGTGGCGGGGCGGGCCGTGTGGGCGTTGCCCGGAAGCCGGCGGATGCGGCCGGATTGTTCTTTCGCGACTGCCGTGGCGCCGCCCGGTGCGTTGCCATGGAGACAGGCCGGACGAGAACTAGTGGGCTGCGGCACGCGGAGCCGGGACCCTACTTCTCGACTAGGACTGCTGGGGTTCCCGCGTGATCGCAGGGCCGTGGCCGGTGAGTCCGGGCCCGGCAGCTCCAGGACGGGGAAAACGAGGCCGGGGTTTCTCCGGAGACCCGGCACGGCCCATCTCTTTCCACAACAAGGGACCGTTGCTATGGAAACCGGAGCCCCGGGCCGGCGGGGACAGTGGCTCCTGGGTCGAGACCGATTTTCTCTTACCCGGAGACCCTCGCCCAAGGTTGCTTCCTGAATGCACTTGCCCTCCCGCCCGCGAGAGAGAGGTAAGACCCCGAGGTCTTGACACAGCGGGCAAATAAGCCCATTCCAACGCCAACTCCCCGGGAAATCTACCTGACTACCCCTGGAAGTGGTGCCTTTCTCCCGTCAACCCTTGGACTGTGTTCCACGTTTTATAACCCAGTATTAACGAAAGCCGCATGGTGTTTGCCCACTTTTCCCTCTAGAAAGATCGGCTGTTTTGAGCCTTGCTTTGTGACCCTAGACAGGTCCTTTCCCCCACTCTGCCTCACTTTCCCCGTGTATAAAATGGAGATACTAACTCCAGACACCGGCTTGCTATGCTGTTTTGGAAATCGAACCAGAGGCTTTGTAGGCTGTAAAAAGGTGACACTTGAGATGCCGCCGAGTCGCTCTTTCTCCTGCTCTCTTCCCCTCAAGTTAAAAGTTCTTCAGATCTTTGGGTCATTTCTTCAGGCGATCTTTGCAACTCTGTAGCCCCAGCCTGAAGTAACTCCGTTTACTCTTCATTCTCATAATGCCCTAGATTTTAACTTCCCTAACAACAGCAACAGGAGTTAATTATGTGCCAGGCCCTGTGTTAAACACTTTACATGGATTACCTCATTTAATCCTCACACGATTCTTTTTCCTTTTTGAAATGTCACATTTAATGTTTCACCACTGTACTTCAGATCTACATTGGACAAAGTGACCAGTAAGTGTGCCACAGTAATTAACCAACCTCTGAGACTGTACGTTCACACCAGTGTCTTGGGCTCTTTAGATACTAAACACGTTTCTCGTTCGATTGAATTGAGATGCTGCAGTTGGGTTCTCAGGAAACTTGTGGAAAAAAAAAAAAAACAAGCATACCACACCATCTTTGTTTAGTAAGTCAGTTATTTGTTTCTTCCACAACAAACATTTACTTCATTGAAGTTAAACTTCCAAACATAACTTATTAACAGTCTTCAGGTTCAGCTCAGATCACTCAAGACGCAAATTCTCTGCTAAATCCAGATAACAATAATTTTAGCAGTTAATTGTCCATAACACATACCAAGGTTTTTCCTAGAGCAGTTTTAGGTATTCCTTGTACAGGTGAAAAATGATGTTCAATATTCTTCTCTTTTTAATCTAAAGTTGGAAGGTAAAAGATTTTTTAGGGTAGGCACTATTATCCCTATTGCTCAACTCTGTTGCGCCCATAATTGCCGAGTTCTGTGAGAGAGGGGGCCATGGCTGTCTTGTACGTTTCAGTATCCCCGGCACCTACCACAGTGCTTGATTAGTGTTTCTTGATTAGCATGAAAATGACTTTCCTCTCATCACTACCCTCACCTTCCAGAACAGTGTCTTCTCCCCACGCTTTTTGTCCCTGTAATGAACGGCAGTCTCCCCTAATTCCTATTGCCCACTGGGCTAGTTTTGGGAGCCTTCTGTCCACTTCTCTGAGTTTTCAGGTGATGAGGATCCAGAACATCCCTTAGCGTTTGGGCTTCCAGCTGGTTGAGGGTGGGGCTTTTTCCCAAACAGTAAAGAATCTGCTTTCAATGCAGGAGATCCACTTCCATCCCTGGGTAGGGAAGATCCCCTGGAGAAGGAAGTGGCTACCCACTGCAGTAATCTTGCCTGAAAACCATAGACAGAGGAGCCTGATGGGCTACTGTCCACAGGGTCTCAAAGATTGAGTGACTTTCACTTTCACCTCACATAAGACTTTTAGAACAAACCAGTCCCATCTGCCCTACCTACCTGGGGTGAGCCTATTGCACTGGACTCTGGGGGTACTGGCAGGTAGGATTTGTCTAGGCAGCCTTTGACCTTCCTCTCCAGCAGCGTAAAAACCACCCTCACCTCCAGCCAGCTCCTCCCCCCAATCCTAGAGAAACATGACCAGAGGTCCTGTCTTTTCCAGGAAACCTCTAGGGAGGCAGAGTCCTGGCTGCTGGAGTCATTTTTTCATTCAGCAAATATTTTTAAGCACCTGCTCGTGGGAACACGCAGCCTGCCACTGGTGATATAGCAGGAACGAAGGCAGAAACAGTGATGAGCCATGAGAACTCACAGACAGGGCATGGGAAAAGCACATCTTCAGGAGATGTTAGGAAGGAGGGCACCTGTGGCCCGCCTGCAGCTGGTGCTTGATCGCGTGTAGGGGGGGGTATAGCCCAGAAAGCTTCCCTCAGGAAGTGGCCCTTGGCCAGGATCCAGTGCTCAACAGTCCTCTGCTGAATGGGACAGACTAGGACTTGACAGGCTTGTAAGGAAAGGGGGTTCTGGACTGAGAGCAGGAAGGGCCCTGGGCCAGAGAGGACCAGTGTCCATGCGGAACAGAACATGACTCAGCCCAGCCGAGGCCCTTCAGGACATGAGAAAGGTTAAAAGCGGGGCGGAGAGGTGGGCAGGGGGCCAGGCCACAAGTGACCTTGACAGCCACGCTGAGGGGCCCCACTGAGGTGTATGAAGCAGGGGGCCCTGAGCTGGGGCTCCTCATCTGTCTCCTCTCCCTCCTCGCAGTTTTCCATGGACACAGCCTAGCAGGAAGAGGCCGCCTTTATGTCTCACGGGCCGCTGACCCACCGGCCCGATGACAGCATCCCCGTGTGCCTTCCCGGTTCCGTTCCGGCAGCCCTCGGTCAGCGGCCTCTCACAGATCACCAGCAGCCTGTATATCAGCAGCGGGGTGGCCGCCAACAACAGGCTCATGCTGTCCAGCAACCGCATCAGCACGGTCATCAACGTCTCAGTGGAGGTGGTGAACGCCTTGTATGAGGACATCCAGTACGTGCAGGTGCCCGTGGCCGACACGCCCGCCTCGCGGCTCTGTGACTTCTTCGACCCCATCGCAGACCACATCCATAGCGTGGAGATGAAGCAGGGCCGCACGCTGCTGCACTGCGCCGCCGGTGTGAGCCGCTCGGCCGCCCTCTGCCTCGCCTATCTCATGAAGTACCACGCCATGTCCCTGCTGGACGCCCACACGTGGACCAAGTCCTGCCGGCCCATCATCCGGCCCAACAATGGCTTTTGGGAGCAGCTCATCCACTATGAGTTCCAGCTATTTGGCAGGAACACCGTGCGCATGGTCAGCTCCCCCGTGGGCATGATCCCTGACATCTACGAGCAGGAGGTCCGTCTCATGATTCCACTCTGAGCCATTCGGCCAGCACGTGCCCCAGGTCACTGATCTTCCACCAAGATCTGTGCTCAGACACCCTCCTTTTGTCAATACAGGAAAACCAGGTGACGCCTTTTATAAGGGCAAGGAAAAAGGAAGGGTGCTGTAAGCTCTTAATCTTATCATTCACATCTTTAAAGAGTCAGTTTACTACATGTAAGATGGTGAAGATAAGTTTTCTCCCCAGTGAGTGACTGGTCCTGGCTGCTGACCAGAGGGGAGGGTGAACCAGGGGGTGCCCAGGCCCAGTGGACCAGCGCCCAGTGCTCGTGGCAAGCCTGGAATCCTGCAGTCTTCCCCATGACCGACTAACCCAGGAATGAGTCTTTCACAGTCCCACCTCATTCTTTCGCACCCAAAGCCAGCCTTAAGCATCATGGCACCTCCTGTGCTTCTCACAGTTTAAGTGCCAACCTACTGGATGAGTAGCCTTCAAGCAGTGTTCCAGAAACTCTGGGAACCCCAAGGCAACCCTGCTTTCACCTTTAGCCACCATTGCCCAACTCTGGTTTTCTGGATTGATTGGACTTACACATAAGATAGTTTTCAAAGGAAGCGTTCTGTTGTGTGAAATTTTTTTAAAACTTTTCTTTTTTGAGCACTGCTCCGCATGGCAAGCTCTTCTCCAGCTTTTGATGAAAGGTGGCATTGGCCTGTATCTCAGGGCACATGTGGAGAGCAGGCCTGACATCGGGCCTCAGCCCAGAAGGTTGGAGCTGTGAACCGACACGCAGCCTTGTCACCTCCTGCTCATGTGACCGGTAGCCTCTTGGAACCTGAGTTTCCTCATCCCAGTGATGACAGCCCTTTCCTCCTAGGGTCGTCGTGAAGATCAGTGCTGCTTTAGCACGGTGCCCCGCAATGTGATAGGTGCTTGGTGTGACCAGCTGCTTTTCGCACAAATGATGCCTTGGCCCCGCTGGCCCGGGTCTGAGTCATCCTCCAACAGCAGCTCCCCGCATCTGTGCACAGCCCCTTATTACTCAGAAAGTGCTCTTTCCAAAAGTTGTCCTGCATGGGGAAAACGGTTTCAGTCTTCACGCACTCCTGCCTTGCAGGAGGCCTAGATCTCAGAGCCTTTTCAGGTTTCCCACCGTCTTTAACCCCTGTGTCACCTGGGAGTCCTAGAACAAAGAGCACACATCCAGCTTCTCCCAAAGGGCCTTGATTAGATCACCGGCCGTGAGCGCCAGCCCTGGCCGAGCTGGCCGCTGGAGTCCACGGAGGCGAGTGCCAAAGGGATGAATGAGCGAGCCCCACCTGAAGGTCCCGAAATCCAGGGTGGGTCCAAGGTGTGCAAGGATCTGGGTCAAGACCAACTATTCTAACCCAGAGGTTTTCAGACCAAAGGACAACTGCTCCAGCTGGGTCCAGAGCCCGGTGGAGGCCAAACACGCCTTCTCTCCACATCCACCCCTCCCTTGCTTTCACAAAGAGCCTGCCCACGGGTGTCATGTTAGGGTCGGGGGCTGGTCTCGTTTTCTCGATGAATAAACAGACCACAAACACCAGGGCTGGTGTGGCGAGGCCCCCACAAAGCAGAGAAACCCATCTGAAAGAAACCCAGGTGGAAAATTTCTTTGAAAGCATTTTTTTTTTTTAAAGAGAAGTTTATTTGGGTATATTTTGTTTCGGGTTCTAAAATGGTTGAATTAACATACCATGAAAGTAACTGTCTCCTATGTAAGGTTCTGTGTGTTTTAACACGTGTGTCCCTGCCTCCACAGTCAGGATGCACAGCAGTTCGTCACCTCAGAATTCCCTCCTGCTGCCCCTCTGCCCCAACCCAGCCTCTGGCAAACCCGGCTACGTCCTCTGTCCGTATAGATTTGCCTTTCCCGGAAGGTCACAGACATAGATCCCCGCGGGTGTGGCCTCTGGAGACTGGCTCCTCTCAGTGTGTGTGAGGCCCACGTGTGTTGCGTGTGCAATTCCGTTGTATGGGTGTGCCACAGTCTGTTTTACTTTCACAAACCACTGAAGGATATTTGGCTTGTTTCCAGTTTTTGGCAATTTTGAATAAAACTGCTACAAATATTTGTGTTTGGTTTCTATATGGACAGAAAATTATCTAAGGTATGTACCTAGGAGTGAGATTTCTCAGTCATATAGTAAAGGTTTAACTTTAAAAAAAAACCGAATTTCCAGAGTATCTCTGCTTTTTTGCCTTCCACTATGAGAGATCCAGTTTCTCTCCGGTATTTGGAACTGCCAATATTTTTTTATTTTAGCCATTCTGATAGGTGTGTGGTATTAACTCCTTGTGATTTTGATTTGCACTTCCCATGTGGTTAATGATATTAAGCCTGTTTGTGTGTGTTTAATTGCCTTCCATGTTCCCTCTTTGGTGAAGTGTCTGTTCAACGATTTTACCCATTTTTAAATTGAGTTGTTGTCTCACCAATGACTGTTGAGAGATTCTTTGTTTATTCTGGATTGTTGTTCAGTCACTAAGTCGAGTCTGCGACCCCACAGACTCCCACGGACTGCAGCACACCAGGCTTCTCCTGAAGTTTGCTCAAATTCACGTCCATTGAGTTGGTGGTGCCATCCAGCCATCTCATCCTCTGTCACCCCCTTTTCCTCCTGCCCTCAATCTTTCCCAGCATCAGGGTCTTTTCCAAGAGAGTCGTCTCTTCACATCAGGTGGCCAAAGTCTTGAAGCTTCAGCTTCAGCATCAGCCCTTCCAACGAATATTCAGGGTTGATTTCCTTTAGGATTGACCGGTTTGATCTTGCAGTCCAAGGGACTCTCGAGTCTTCTGGATACAAGCCGTTCATCAGATATGGATCTGTAAGTATTGCCCCCCCAGTCTAGCATTCTTTTCATGCTGTTCTTTAAGGTGGCTCCTGCAAAGCAGAAGTGTTATATGTGGATGAAGTCTACTTTCCAGATTTTCCTTATAGGGATTATTGTTTTTGGTGCCACGTCTAAGAACTCTGCCTAACCTCCTATCACAAAGATTCTCTCTAGTGTTGGAGAGTTGAAATTTTCTCCTTATTTCTGTGATCCTTTTGTATAAGGTGTGAGGTTTAGTTTGAGTTTCATATTTTTTCATATCGGTGTTGATGGTTTCACCTCTGTTTGTTGAAGTCTGTCGTTTCTCCTCCACTGAGCTGCCTTTACAGCGTCTGTTTTTATGCTCTTCATTCAGTCTGATTGATGAACATGTCTCTCTCTGTTTACCAATACCACATTATCTTGATGATTGTAACTTTTAGAAGTGTCCATTATTTTAACATTCACTATGATGTTAGCTATAGGCATTTTTATAGTTGTCCTTTATTAGATTAAGGAAGAGTTGGGAAGTCTTCTCTTCTGTTTTCTGGAAGAGATATATAGATTGGTGTTTCTTTAAATGTTTGGTAGCCTTCTGCAGTGAAACTGTTTGGGCCTGTAGATTTTTTTTTTTTTTTTTTTCCAAAAGGATTAACAGTGAATTCAATTCCATCAATAGTTAAAGGATTAATCAAACTGTTTCATCTTTGGTGTGTTTTGGTAGTTCGTGATTTTCAAGGAATAGATCCATTTCATCTAATGGATCCCCAGTTTATGCACGTGGGGTTGTTTATAGTATTCCCTTAATATCCTTAGTGTCTGCAGGGTGACATCACATTTTCATTCTCCAAACTGATAATTTGCCTTCTCTGTTTCTTTGTTAGTCTATAGCTAGATGTTTATCAATTTAAAGAATCTTTTTAAAGAATAACCTACCTTGTGTCTTTAATTTTCTCTATTGTTCTTCCCTTTTCTATTTGACTGATTTCTGTTATTTGTTATTTTCATAGTTCTTCTTACTTTGAGTTTATTTTTCTCTTTTTTTCTAATTTCCTAAGGTGGAAACTTAGATTGTGGATTCGAGAGCTGCATCCCACAAAGTTTTATATGCTGCATTTTCATTTTTGTTCATTTCAAAACATTTTTTTAGTTTTCCTTGCAATGTCCTCCTTAACCCGTGTATTATTTAGAAGTGTGTAGTTTAACTTGTAAGTATTTGGAAATTTTACCACCATCTCTGTTGTTTGGTTTCTAATTTTAAATACCATCTAGGTCAGAGACCATAATATTTTATGATTTCATTCCTTCTAATTTGTGAATGTTTACTTAACAATGTAGGATATGGGCTGTCTTGCTGAATGTTTCCTATGCACTTGGAGAGGGGGAGATGGTTATTTGGGATAGAGTGTTCAGTAAGTGTCAGTCAGGACCCGTTGATGGGTGGTGGTTTGCTGTTTCCTTGTTGTATTGATTACTGAGAGGGGAATGTTGAAGTATCCAACTAAGATTGCGGATTGTGTACATCTCCTTTCAATTCTATTTCTGTTTCATGTATTTGAGGTTTTGTTCTCAGGTGCACACCTTCTTAGGTTGGTTACATCTTCATGGTGAACTGACCCTTATATCAACATGCAGTGTCTCAAGTCTGTTGTCTGACATTAACATAACCACTCCAGCTTTAGTTGGTATTTGCATTATATATCTTTTAATATCCTTTTACTTTTAACCTGAAGTAAGTGTGTTTCCTGTAGACAGCATTTGGTTGGGTCTTTTTTTTAATTTATCTCTTAATTGGTGTGTTTAGGCCCAAGTTACTGACGTTCGGGTTTAGGTCTACTTTATTGTCTTCTGTTTATCCTTTCTGTTTTTTTATTCCTCTGTTTCCCTTTTCATGCCTTCTTTTGGGTTACTAGGGTTTTTAAGTTATTCCACTTTAATTTTGTATAGTTTTTTCCAGAGGTTGCACTAGAGATTTTAACGTACATATTTACCTTTTTGTAATCTTACTACTTCTCACTGGCATTCATAGTGGATACTGCATTCGTTTTCTCTTGCCACCATAACAGATTACCACAAACTTAGAGATTACGGACAATATGTAGGGCACGAGTCTGGTTGGGCTTAACTGCTTGCACTTGTGCCCGACTCTGCCACCCTATGGTCTGTAGCCCTCCAGGCTCCTCTTGTCCATGGGACTTCCAAGGCAGGAATACTGAAAGGTTGTTGCTGAAACACGAAAGAGGCCAGAATTCTTGGCCTCCGGAGGAGAAGAATTCAATCCGGGACCAGAGACGAGGCTTGATCGCTCAGAGCTTCTGTGTAATAAAGTTGTATAAAGTATAAAAGAGATAGAAAAAGACATAGACATCAGAAGGGGCAGAAAGAATACCCCCATGCTAGTCTTTAGCTGGATGTTATATAGCTACTAGCAGTTTGCTAATTTCAAAAAGAAAGGAAATGTCTCAAAACTCAGAGAAGGGCACCAGGCCTCTCACCCACAAGATGCATTTTGAGATAATCTTGGCACCAGAAGAGTCATCCCGGGCCATAAAACGATTGACATGATTCTTGAAGAAAGGCAGATTCCCATACAAATAAATAATTTCATTAACAGATTAGGAGAACAATGAATTAGTATAACATACTGGTTTGTCAAGTCGGTTCTGAGCCTTTAGGCAAACCGACTTGAAGACAGTCTGGGGTAAATGCATAGCACATTAACATAGCTTAAGACAAACATTTCCTTAAGAAAAACGCATTGGTTAGCTCAAGGTTTGAGAAAAGTTACGTTCCGGTGGAGCCATAATCATTACAGCAACACAGAATTTTGAGAGAAACCTTGTTAAATTTGTATAGAGAAGGGAAAAAATGTAACACGAGTTTGTTTCCTCCTGCCGTATGAGAGATAAATGTCTGACACTTGCAGCCTATTTCCTCCCTTTGGAGATCCCTGGCCTTCCTGCCTGTTACCCTCTCAATACTAGAGTGGGTTGCCGTTTCCTCCTCGCCTCCTGGCCTACAGGTAGATTCTTTACCCTGAGCCACTGGGGAAGCTCAGAGTCTTCTGCTTTGGGTTCACAAGGCCAAAATCAAGGTGTTTGTCAGGCTGAAACCATCTGTGGGTTTTGGTTTTTTTTTTTTTAACTGGAGGCTCTGGGGAAAGATTCTTCCTCCAAGCTTATTGAGACTATTGCCTGAATTCAGTTCCTTGAAGTTGAAAGCGACCTCGTTACCTTCCTATCAGCTGGGAACTGCTCTGTGCTCCTAGCAGCTGCCTGCATTCCTTTCCACTCGGCCTCCTCCAACAGTAGGAGGATTGTTGAATCCCCCTCAGGCTTTGAACACCTGACTTTTCTCCTGCCGCCTCTCCGAATCCAGTCAGACAGAAGTCTCTGCCTTTAAGGATTCGTGTGATTAGACTAGGCCCACTCAATAACCCAGACAGTCTGGATTTTAAAGTCCATAACCTCAATTACCAGACCACCTAACCTGCCTTTTGAGAAATCTGTATGCAGGTCAGGAAGCAACAGTTAGAACTGGACATGGAACAACAGACTGGTTCCAAATAGGAAAAGGAGTACATCAAGGCTGTATATTGTCACCCTGCTTATTTAACTTATATGCAGAGTACATCATGAGAAACGCTGGACTGGAAGAAACACAAGCTGGAATCAGGATTGCCGGGAGAAATATCAATGACCTCAGATATGCAGATGACACCACCCTTATGGCAGAAAGTGAAGAGGAGCTAAAAAGCCTCTTGTTGAAAGTGAGAGAAGAGAGTGAAAAAGTTGGCTTAAAGCTCAACATTCAGAAAACGAAGATCATGGCATCTGGCCCCATCACTTCATGGGAAATAGATGGGGAAACAGTAGAAACAGTGTCACACTTTATTTTTGGGGGCTCCAAAATCACTGCAGATGGTGACTGCAGCCATGAAATTAAAAGGCGCTTACTCCTTGGAAGAAAAGTTATGACCAACCTAGATAGTATATTCAAAAGCAGAGACATTACTTTGCCGACTAAGGTCCGTCTAGTCAAGGCTATGGTTTTTCCTGTGGTCATGTATGGATGTGAGAGTTGGACTGTGAAGAAGGCTGAGCGCCGAAGAATTGATGCTTTTGAACTGTGGTGTTGGAGAAGACTCTTGAGAGTCCCTTGGACTGCAAGGAGATCCAACCAGNCATGAAATTAAAAGACGCTTACTCCTTGGAAGAAAAGTTATGACCAACCTAGATAGTATATTCAAAAGCAGAGACATTACTTTGCCGACTAAGGTCTGTCTAGTCAAGGCTATGGTTTTTCCTGTGGTCATGTATGGATTTGAGAGTTGGACTGTGAAGAAGGCTGAGCACCGAAGAATTGATGCTTTTGAACTGTGGTGTTGGAGAAGACTCCTGAGAGTCCCTTGGACTGCAAGGAGATCCAACCAGTCCATTGTGAAGGAGATCAGCCCTGGGATTTCTTTGGAAGGAATGATGCTAAAGCTGAAACTCCAATATTTTGGCCACCTCACGCGAAGAGTTGACTCATTGGAAAAGACTCTGATGCTGGGAGGGATTGGGGGCAGGAGGAGAAGAGGACGACCAAGGATGAGATGGCTGGATGGCATCACTGACTTGATGGACGTGAGTCTGAGTGAACTCCGGGAGTTGGTGATGGACAGGGAGGTCTGGTGTGCTGCGATTCATGGGGTCGCAAAGAGTCGGACAGGGCTGAGCGACTGAACTGAACTGAAGTATAAAATGCTTAAGGGGACCCCATGCTGATTTCTGGAGCTTTTTTCCTGTGTATCTCCTGCCTTTCTCTGCTCTGTAAAGATAACAAGTAGAGAGACAAAGCCTAGATTGTTCAAGTTTATAGAGAGAAAAAACAGATTTCATGTGATGCATACAGAGATGAATGTGTTAGACTTCTCAGTAACAGTTCTGGAAGCAAAAAGGTAATGGAGCAATGCTCCAAAATTCTGAAGGAAAATTACTTATAATTTAGAGTTCTGTACAGGCCATGCTGTTACTCATATACAAAGCTAAAAGAAATTATTTTCAGTCCTAAAATGTCTCAAATATGCAGTTCACACATCCTTTCTAAAGAAACTAATGAAGGATGTGTACCACTTACATGACAAACCAAGAAGAAGTAGGACATGTGATCAAGGAAATAAGCCCAAAGTAAAAGAAAAGTAAAAGGAATTTCAGATTGATAAACTCAAACTGTAAGATGAAATTAATGGGATACCTATAATGTTTGAATGGATTGAAAGGAGACTTACCCTCCTGGGCTGAAATCAATGATTATTACATGAAAAACTAAGCAAGTCTTTTTTAAAATTTATTTAAATCTGTCAGTTTATGTGTTAAAAAAATTTTAAGGGATAAACAAAACTTTTTTTAAAAGAGGATTTTGATTTTGCTATTTGGTGTTTTTATACTTCCCCCTTTTTTTGAGGAACCACGTTTTAACTGCCCTGCCTTACCCATAGCGTTAAGAGGAAGAGGAAATGCAGCAAACTGGAAATAAAAGCAAAACTAGAGAAAGAAAAACTAGTAAAATTAGTAACAATTGGTAAAACTTTAAAAATCATTTTCCGTAATACTTGTGGTGCTTAAAACAAATAATATACACAAGCGCCTAATAGAAAATTCCTAGAGACATGGTAGAGTGAACTTGGAAAAAAGGCTTTCTATCCTATAATAGAATCTATGAGTGTGTATTGCAGTTTTGCAGTCATTGACTAGGAAAAGATTATAATTTAAAAGTAAATACTGGAGAAGGAAATGGCAAACCACTCCAGTATTCTTGCCTGGAGAATCCCATGGACAGAGGAGCCTGGTGGGCCACAGTCCATAGGTTCACAAAGAGAAGGACATGACTGAAGTGACTTAGCATGCATGCACACTGGTATAAATGTGAACTTTTTCAACCTGTTTGCAAAACAGTCTGGCAACCTGTGTTAAAATGTTTTAAACTAGAAATATCTTTTGTCCTAGCTATATCTTTCTTGGGAATCTGTCCAATAGGTATAAAATATGTAAGTGAAAGTCACTCAGTTGTGTCCTACTCTTTGTGACTGCATGGATATATAGTCCATGGAATATTCTAGGCCAGAATACTGGAGTGGGTAGCCATTCCCTTCTCCAGGGGATCTTCCCAAGCCAGGGATTGAACCCAAGTCTCCCACATTGTGGGCGGATTCTTGCCAGCTGAGCCACCAGGGAATCCAAGAATACTGAAGTGGGTAGCCTATCCCTTTTGCAGCAGACTTCCCGACCCAGGAATCAAACCAGGGTCTCCTGCATTGCAGGTGGATTCTTTACCAGCTGAGCTACAATGGAAGCTCGTAAAATATGTAAGGATCTGTCTATAAGAATATTCATTGTAGCATCATCCATAGTATCTAAAAACAAATAGCAAAGTGAAAGCTCATTATTAGGAAAATGGTTGAGTGAATTACAGTTTTTGTATCCAACAAAAGGAATAAATTAAATCAGTATGAATTGAATTGTGATTTCCACAAGATACTACTACTAAATGAGAAAAAGCAAGATGAAGAAAAGTCTGTATAATGTGATCCCAGTCTATAAGTCAGCAGCAGCAGCACACATAAATGTTTACATATTTGTGTGTGTGTATGTTTACACTCAAAATATTTATATTTGTAGATGTATATATATATATATACACACACACGTGTATTTAATATAACTATATGGGGGAAATAATGGAAAATACGTACTACTTGGGATATAGGTTTGGTTGCTTAAAGGCCAACATAATAATAACTTAAGATGAAAGTTTATTTTTTTCTCTTGTAACATTTCAGAGATAATCAGTTCACAATTGATACAGCAGCATCAGATGTTAGGGATCCACCCTCATTCTAGCTTGTTAATCTGCTATACTCAATATGTGGCTTCTATTTCATGGCCTAAGATGGTGGTTTCACCTCCTGCCAAGATGTATCTGAGAATGGGAAATGGAAAAACAGTATACCTCTTCTTTTTAAGGGCATGTCACAGAAGTTGCAGCCATCATTTCCTCTTTTGGCCAAAATGTAGTTGCATGGCCAGACCTCCAAGGGAGGCTAGGAAATACAGTCCTTGCCTGTATGGCAAAGTACTAAGTCAAAACTTGGGAGTTGTAATACTAAAGGAAGAGAAGAAAAAAGGACATTGAGAGACAACAGCAGTCTCTGCCACAGCAGACTAGATTATCGTCCTGCACTACAAGTCAACCACAGATTTAATGGCTAAAGTCAAGAATGATTTATTATTTCTCACCATTTGTGTTTTGACTAGAAAGTTTTTCTGTCGTTTCTTCTGGGCTCATTCACGTGGCTCTCTCCACATGGTCTTTCATTCCAGACTTATTCACAGCATAGAGGCCCAGGGCAGTGTTCCAGAAGGTCACAAAGGAAGCTGTAGAGCCTCTCTAGGCCTCATCCACAGAAGTTGCACTAGGTCACAGCCACTGCATTAAGTGGTCAAAGTAAGTCACAAGGAAGGCTAGCCTAGATTCAAGAAGTGGGGAAATAAAGGACCTTTTGATAGTTATTGGAGAGGGAAATGGCAACCCACTCCAGCACTCTTGCCTGGAAAATCTCATGGACAGAGGAGCCTGGTGGGCTGCAGTCCATGGGGTCGCAAAGAGTCGGACACGACTGAGCGACTAACACTTAACACTTGATAGTTAAAGTGGCAAAGGCACATTGCCAAGAGGCACAAACAGAGGCCTGATACACTGCGACACATGCTGTACAGTCAAGCATGTGACAGCTTCATACTTACACGTATGTGTCAAGTTTTGTTTGTCCACATAGTCAAAGAAATATAAATGAGTAGTTAAGCAACTTCATGGTGTGCAGATATAACAAATATGACCACATCATTCTCTTACTTATTATTGCTTTACAGATTAAACCCGAGCCCCTTGGCCTGTACCATTTCCCCTATATTACACTATCTCCCAGGAGATGTCATGTAAACCAAGCAGAAAGATAAGTCATTTCTAGCTGAAGTGGCTGGGCTTCAAGTTAGTTGTGGAATCTGAACCAAGCCTTGAAGGAAGTGTTGGAATTGATGGCGAGGGGCAAGTAGACATAACTGGTAGGTCCCAGTCTTATTAGGACTACCCTTTTAAAAAACTGAAATACAGCATACTGCATAAATAAATGCAGTATCTATCGTAAGTAAAAATATCCCTCTATCCACCACCCAAGAAATACAATATTACAAGTTACATAGAAACCTTTTATGTGACATCCCAATAATTATACTGCCCAACCTCTTCCCCAGATGTAACCACTCTACTAACTTATAACCATAGATCTGTTTTGAATCATATATGAGTGAAATTATATGTGTATTTCAACCATTATATTTGTAAGATTTATCTAAGTTGCTTGTAGAAGTAGTTTGTTCATGTTCATTGTTATATTCCGCTTGTGGATAAGCTGTCTCTGTCCATTCTGTTGTAGCTATTTGAGTTGTTTCTGCTTTGGGGCAGTGTGTGCATGTGTGTGTGCTAAATTGCTTCAGTTATGACAACTCTGTGTGACCCTGTGGACAGTGGGCAGATAAAGTAGATTTGTCATACCAGTTAAATGCTCAGTTCTTCCAGTTTTCTTACACTGAGGTTAGGATTGATGAGAAAGGAGTGGGGCCCTGAGACATCAAATGGGGACAGTTGGGCAGACAAGAATGAAGCTTTGGGGCAGCTCTCTCATAAGATTCCTACTGTCCTCAGAATTTACCCTCACCACCTCCCAGTTCCTCCAGGCAAATCCCGACATAGCATCCCCATCAGAGGAGTATGCAGCTTGCTCTGGCAAGTGCTGACTTACAGAAGAATTAAAGATCTTGCTGTTTTGACCAATGAGAACTCAAGGAGTTAAATTTGAAGCATCTCATCCAAGTCATAGACTTGGTACTTCCTGATGGGGAGAGATGTGGTCCCTTCAAGGAAGAACCCTGCAATGCAGCCACAGTAGTATAACCATTGATCTTCTCCAGACCCAGTGGTCCCCAAACTTGTCTGGATGTAAGAACACATTAGAATTCTAAAGCCAAGGATACACCCCAGGCCAGTTAACTCATAATTTCTGGGGGTGAGAGGACTTTTTTAAGCTCCCCCAGTAATTCCGTTGAGCAAGTTAGGGAATCATTGCCCTAATCCTTCTCCAGTGACTATTTATTGGTTAGAATAGGGGCCCCCAAGAAAGGCGAGTGACAGATGGAGTCCTGGCCTGAGTCTGGCTAACAGCCCAGAGAGAGCCATACTGGTTACTTCTCCAACACCAGATGTGTGGTAAGAATAAATACATTTTAATACTGAAGCAATCTTCATTTTCATTTCCTGATCAGTGGAGTGAGTGTTGTTATGGTAGGTCGGACTAGATAGAAGTTCAGAACTGATCGTTACCACTCCCTCTCAAGACAGTAAAAGAAAAGCAGTACAGAAATTAGTGCCCCCGTGCTGGCATGGCAACTGATACCATATTCCCATTTAAATTCCCTGTGTGATCACCAGATGGACCATGGAGATGACAGTGTGAAAACCAGATGGGTAGTGAAAGATGACAGTGGATTATTGCAGAGCTTAATCAGGTGTGGGGTGGAGGTGGGGGGCAGCTGCAGTTGTTCCAGCTGTGGTATCTTCATTGGAAGAAATTAATATAGACTTTGACATGATACATAGGTATTGATCTGGAAATGTGCCCTGTCCCCCACTCCCACCTCCTTTCTAATCAGTAAAGAAAGTCAAAAGCATATTGCACTTAAATGACAGGGACAACAGTAAACCCTAACTGTCTTGTCTCAGGGCTATGTCAGCATCCCTATTGTTTCTGTGGTGTAAAGGGACCTTGACCATATCACTGTGCCACAGAATATCATACTAGTCTATTATAGCAATGAAATTATGTTAAATGAACCTAATGAGAAAGGAGTAGCAAGCATTCTGCATGATTTGATAAGACATATGCCTGCCAGAAGATGCAGCAATAAACCCAGGACTGTACTGAGTTTCTAGTGTTGCAGTGGCTGGAGACATGTTTGTCCATTCAAGTAAGTGATGGGTAGTTGTGTTTCCTACCACTACAACAAAGAGAAAGGAAAAAAGGTGTAGCAGACTTTTTGGGGTTCTGGAAGCAACAAAGCACATTTGGGTGACCTACTCTAACCTGTTTTCTGGGTAACCGTAAGACTGCAAGTTTTGAGCCGGGGCGGGGTTGCGGGGGGGTTGTGATTAGGCAGGTCCACTGGTACTAGAAGTTCATGTGGTAAGAGAAATGAAGGCTTAGGTAAGTTCCCATAGGGGAATTATAGCACAGACCCTTTGGTTTGGGAATAAGACATATATTCCTCAGCCAACAACATTTTGTTCTGTTTCTTTGAAAGGCAGCTCCAGATTTGCTCCTGCTACTTGGTAGGATGGAACACCTGACCATGGGACATCAAGTGACTGCGTGAATAATCGAACCACCCATCGTGAACTGATGTTATCTGATTCACCAAACCATACAGCTGGATGAGCACAGAAGCAGTCCACTCCCTGTTAGATTGGGAACTGGCTACAACTAAACTAAATGAGTGGGTGACTCAGACTCCTGTAGTCCCTGACCCTGCTCCTTCAGCATTTCTCCCCCAACCCATATAAATTGGCTTCAGGAGGAGTTCCTGCTGACCTGGAAGAGAAAAAATTGTGGGTCCTATTCATTCTTGAAAGAATCTGCAGTGAGCTGGCCACAGCTGGATGTGAATGGTCAGTAAAACCACCACTCATTAGTAGCCCTAACACATGATAGTAAAGGGAAATCTTTCCATAGGGAATAACTTTAGGAAACATGGCCTGAGGTAAGGGTATATACTGGTTCATTGTCACTGGCTTATGAGTTGACAGGCTAGACGAGAACTCAGAACAAATTGGAAAACTGGCCAGTTATGATACAATAACCTGCAAACTAGGGATGCTGGCCTAAACAATGAAGTATATGCTTAGAGTCTATAATCAATATATGGTGCTGCCTTCCCCAGAAGGTGTATAGAGTGGAGATGAGAATAGTCCCTCTATTTTTCAGTATGACTAATTTTGTAAAAAAACAATCAGGTGGCATGTTTTCCAAGTTTGGTGAAAAGCATAGAACTATAAATCCACAAAGCTCAGTAAATCGCAAGCAGAAAAGTTACAGTGAAAGTCACGCCTATGCATGTTACAGTCAAGCTGATAAAATACAGAAAAACAAAAGCATCCAGAGAAATTATACATTATATGCAAGATAACAGTTGTATTTTTTTTAAATAAGCTTTTTAATGGAAGCATAACATATGTATGCTGCTGCTAAGTCACGTCACTTGTGTCTGACTCTGTGTGATCCCATAGACAGCAGCCCACCAGGCTCCACCATCCCTGGGATTCTCCAGGCAAAAACACTGGAGTGGGTTGCCATTTCCTTCTCCAATGCATGAAAGTGAAAAGTGAAAGTGAAGTCGCTCAGTTGTGTCTGACTCTGTGACCCCATGGACTGCAGCCTACCAGGTTCCTCCGTCTATGGGATTTTCCAGGCAAGAGTACTGCAGTGGGGTGCCATTGCCTTCTCCGAACATATGTATAGAAAAACAAATATAGTTATTTAGCATGACATCACAAAATGAAGGTAACTATAGTCACCACCCACATCAATAACTGATGTATGCTGCTGCTAAGTCACGTCACTTGTGTCTGACTCTGTGTGATCCCATAGACAGCAGCCCACCAGGCTCCACCATCCCTGGGATTCTCCAGGCAAAAACACTGGAGTGGGTTGCCATTTCCTTCTCCAATGCATGAAAGTGAAAAGTGAAAGTGAAGTCGCTCAGTTGTGTCTGACTCTGTGACCCCATGGACTGCAGCCTACCAGGTTCCTCCGTCTATGGGATTTTCCAGGCAAGAGTACTGCAGTGGGGTGCCATGCCTTCTCCGAACATATGTATAGAAAAACAAATATAGTTATTTAGCATGACATCACAAAATGAAGGTAACTATAGTCACCACCCACATCAATAACTGTTCCTTCCTAGTCATTACTCTTCATCCTTCCCAAGGGTAATCACCATCCTGAATTCTAACACCAAAGATTAGGTTTGATAGTGAGTAACCTTTATATAAATTGAATACATAATGTATCTTTAGTTTCTGGCTTCTTTTATCTAACATTGTAAGATTTATCCACGTTGTTACCTGCAGCAGATAACATACATTCATTCATTTTCATTGCTATACAGTGTTCAGTATTCTACTTTATACCACATTTATTTATCCATTCTATTGTTGATAGATATTAGAGATGTTTCCACTCTGGCTATTTGGAGAGCTTCTATGAACATTGTTGTGTATGTCTTTTGGTGTTCACACGTACGCGTTTGTGTTGCATTCTCTTATTATGCCTAGTAAACCACTGGAGGAATTTTTTGGTCCCTGAAGCCTCAGTCTTAGTGCTTTGGAGGTTTTAGTACTCAAGGGAGGAATGATTCCTAGGAAACATGGTTTCAGTGAATTAGAAGTGGACATGGCTTGCTGGCAGGACTTTTTCCTATCATTAACCAATGGGAGGGGTGCGGGGGAACACTACTGACAAAGGAGAAAGATTCCTTTTAAAAGGGGGAACCTCAATTGCTGTTGCATAGTGGTGTAAGTAGGACTTTATATGGAATGTATGATATTCACCAGTATTCTCTTGGGCAACAGTCAATGAAAAAACTAGGGTAACCCAAAAAGGATCTCCACTTGGTTTCACCTTATAAGAATGAATGTTTGGATCACCCTACCTGGCTCAGACAGTAAAGCATCTGCGTGCAATGCGGGAGACCCAGGTTTGATCCCTGTGTCGGGAAGATCCCCTGGAGAAGGAAATGGCAACCCACTCCAGTACTCTTGCCTGGAAAATTCTATGGATGGAGGAGCCTGGTGGGCTACAGTCCATGGGGTTGCAAAGGTCGGACACGACCGAGCGACTTTGCTTTTACCTGGTAAAGAATTCCATTCAGCTTAGGTGCAAGCAAGGAGTGAGAGAAACCTAAATGGGTGGTGATAGAAAGCAGCTATGCTCATGAACCTAGTCTTCATGACCAGCTAAAACACTGGTTTTATGAAACTATAAATTATGTTTTGTTATTTATTTTCTCCCTTACCATATATGAAGAAGTCTGGGGTGGATAATGGTTTTGGCTTCAGATGAGAGTGTGACTGAATTGATACCACCCCATGATCAGTAGCTGATAGAAGGAGAGTGTATGGTGGAAAAGAGTTGAGATAAGTGCTTATATTCCCCCGGCTCCCTCCATTAGAGGTTGCCCTGAACTGAATGTGTACCTTGACCAAAGATCATTGCCTCTCTCACCTTGAACTCTGGGCAGTTCTCTCTCCCTCAAGACTTTGGTTAATTTCTTCTGTCTCTTGGAGCTTAAGAGAGGTACAGTTCCCCTGTTGTTAGCCCTGAATTACAGAACTATCCTTGTAATTCTCTTATACCCTATACACACATTTGTAATTAGTCCCTCTGTTTAAAACAAACAATCCTGAGTGTGTCACTTGTTTCCTGTTAGGGCTGTTGACACGTGAGCTTTATATCTCTTGTATTGTGTCTTGGATATAAGCATAGCCAGTCTTTCTTTTAGTTTTTGTATATCTCTTCACTTTAAACTTTTCTGTATTCTAATATTTACCTCTTGAAAACAGGTTAAAGGTGTATCTTTATAAATCCAAGGCAGCAGTCTTATCTTTTAATTGGGATAGTCAATTTAAGTTTAATGTTATTACTGATATATGAGGCTTTAAAGCTGCTATCCTACTGTTCCTTGTCTCCCCTGCTCTTCACTCTTTTTTCTCTACTTTCTTCATCCTTTGTGATACATCAGGTTTATTTATTCCCCTTTTCCTTTTAGTTATGTCTTTTTGTCGTCGTCGTCATTTAGTCGCTAAGTCATGTCTGACTCTTCTGTAGCCCCATGGACTATATCCACCAGGCTTTTCTGTCCATGGGATTTCACAAGCAAGAATACTGGAGTGGGTTGCCATTTCCTTCCAGGGGATCTTCCTGACCCAGGGATCAAACCTGCGTCTCCTACAGTGGCAGATAGATTCTTTACTGCTGAGCCACCAAAGAGGCCTGCATGTCTTTTTACTATAGTTCAGTTGCTCTAGAAATTAGACTGTGCCTCCTTGACATCCAAAAGTCTAGTATAGGGACTTCTCTGGTAGTCCAGTGGTACAGACTTCAGTGCTGTACAGGATCAATGATAAAACAGCACTTAATCAGTGCTGATCCTGGTACAGGATCAATGCTGGGGACCCAGGTTTGATCCCTGGTCAGGGAACTAGATCCTACTTGCGAAACTAGGAGTTTGCACGCTGATACAGAGTTCACATGCCGCAACTAAGACCCAGCGCAGCCAAATAAATAAAAAATAATAATAAAAAAATAAAAGTCTAGTATACATTAGTACTTTATCCACTTCCTGGACAATGTGAATACCCTTGACCACTTTATCCCCTCTTCTCAATTTATGTGTTGTTAAAGTTAAAATCTGTATGTTTTAAACACAATAAGTTACCTGCTGCTGCTGCTCCTAAGTTGCTTCAGTCGTGTCCGACTCTGTGCGACCCCAGAGACAGCAGCCCACCAGACTCCCTCGTCCCTTGGATTTTCCAGGCAAGAGTACTGGAGTGGGTTGCCATTGCCTTCTCTGCAATAAGTCAGCATTGTTTTGTAAAAGTAATTATTTGTTGAGATTTACCCATATATTTTCTTTACTGTTCTTCATCCCTTTCAAAATCTAAGAACTTCCATCTGAGAACATTTCTCTCTACTCAAAGGTTACTCTTTCCTCCAAGGCAGAGGTGAAAAAAGTGAAAGTGAAAGTCTATCAGTTGTGTCCGATTCTTTGTGACCCCATACAGTTCATGGAATTCTTCAGGCCAGAAAACTGGAGTGGGTAGCTGTTCCCTTTTCCAGGCGATCTTCCCAACCGAGGGACTGACCCAGGTCTCCTGCAATGTAGATTCTTTACCAGCGGAGCCACCAGAGAAGCCCAATTTTCAGTTTCTGTTTGAAAATAGCTTTATAGTGTCTAACTTTTGGAAGTTACATTATCTGAATATGAATTCCGTTTTAGTACTCTAAAGATAGCATCATTTGGTTGCAAAGGAGCTGTCTTATTGTCATTCATTTGATAGAATAATTTTCTTACCTACGGATGCTCAGCATTTCCCCTTCTTTGAATATCAGCAGTTAGCATTTTTCACTTTTAGCATAGTTAGCATAGTTCACTTTTATTTTTATTTTTTTTCATAGTTCACTTTTAATACGAAGTGCTTAGGTGTTATTTTCTTTGCCTTTTCCTTAAAGGTTTATAATGCTTCTTGAATCTAAAGCATGATGCTTTTTGTTTATTTGAGACATCTCTTTCAGTATTGCTTTGCTACTGTCCCTTATGCTTCTCCTTCTGGGTTTTAATTATATACCTATATTGGACTTTTTTTTTTTTTTAACTCTGTATCTCCTACCTTTAAAAGTTTTTCCATTTTTCATCTTTTAGTCTTTTTGTTAATCTGTCCACAATTTCTTCTGAATTTTCTTCCAGTTCCGTAATTTTGTCTTCGACTCTGTATAATTTGGCTATTAAATCCATTTACTGGATTTTTGTTGTATCTTTCAATAATAGAATTTCATTTGGTTGTGTTTCCATTCTCCACATTCTTACTCATATTTTAAGTTCCTGAACAGATAATCGTATTATTTTGGGGAATTTTGGAGAGGGCTGTGCCACATATCTTGCAGGGTCTTAGTTCTCCCCAACCAGGGATTGAACCTGGGCCACCTCAGTAAAAGAGCTGAGTCCTATCCAGTGGACCACCAGGGAACTCCCTAATTACAGTGTTTTAAAGTCTTCATTTCATAATCCTCATGAGTCCCGTTTCTATGGTTGCTTCTCTGTCTTGTCATGTCATCTCATGTACCTGATTGTTGTTTTATGTGTGCTGGATATTGTATATAAGCAATGTAGAGAGATTTTGAGGCTTGGGATAGCATGACTTTCTTCTAGAGAGGATTTTTTACTTCTGTTAGGTAGCAAGGGCCATTAGCATCCTCAGATCACTGCAATCTAGTTGAGAACAGAGATGATTCAGTTCCAATCTATTTTTGGTTCACTCTGACTTGTAGGGTGCAGCATGTTAGAATCTCAACAGAAAGACTGAGGTGCTTGTCTCTTTCTTGGTGAGCCCAACTCTAGTTTTTCTCCTCTTCTACCCCCACCTAGGGTCTGTAACCTTGCAAAAGGCTTTGTTCTTAGTTGCTTCTGGAAGAGACAGATGCCTCCAGCAGAGAGGCTGTAAGCGCCTCTCCAACCTGACTGCCTCTACTAGGTCTTAGCCATGAAATCCTCACAGTTTTGAGAGCTTTCCAGTGCCTTCAAACAGATACATTTCTTTGTTTTGTCTCAGCTTTCCTAGTTGTTCTCAGCAGAAACATGATCAAAACCACGTAGTCCTTCATTACCAGATATGGAACTGCAGCGGTCTCTTTTTTCTTTTTTAATTGTGGTATAGTTGATGCATAATATTGTATCAGTTTCAGATATACAACACAGTGATGCACAATTTTTAAAGGTTATAGTCAACTTATAAATAAAATTACCATATTCCCTATGCTGTACAATACATCCTTGTAACTGATTTATTTTATGCTTAGTTGTTTGTATCTCTTGATCCTCTACTCCTATTTTGCTTCTTTCCCCACGTGTCCCCTTTGGTAACCAGTAGTTTGTTCTTTGTACCTGTGAGTCTGTTTCTTTTTTGTTATATTCACTAGTTCATTTTTTATATTCAACATATACGTGAGATCATACAGTATTTGTCTCTGACGCATTTTACTGAGCATAGTACCTCCAAGTCCCACCGTGGTGTTTGCAAATGGCAAGATTTCATTCTTTTTATGGATGAATAGTATTCCAATGTATATATATATCACATCTTCTTTAACCATTCATTCACTGATGGACATTTTGATTGCGAAGACTTTTTTAAATGTCAAAAATTTTACCGGTGCTCCCTGCCCCCTTTCCATCAAAACACACAAGGTAGTTATACATATACTTAGTCTATAAACTATATATAAATAATACATATATGTATATAATAAATGTTCAGGTCCCTGTATTCAGGGATATGTAACTCAGAGAAGGGAAACACTGCTAAAAGCAAAGGCAGTCTCAGGAAAGTTAAAAGTTATGTTCAAAGGAACAAGAGAAGCCCAGTATTAGAGATCACGTATGAAACAGAGATAAGATTCCCATCTTCATTGTCTGTATAACAGAAAACCATTGGCAGCTTCTTTATTGAGATATCTTTCAATAAAAGCTATGTTTTATCTGATACTGATATGCAAGATAGAGGTAAGGAGTAAAAGCAGAGAAAATCACTAGAAATCTAGAGTAATGGACCAAATATGAGTTGATGAGAGGCACCATAGTGTAATGAAAAGAATGTTGACATTAGGATCATAGGACTTGTAATTACTGGTCCTGTCAACCTAGGGAAGTAATTTAACTTCTTACTCTGCTTCCTGTTTACATGCCAGTCACCTCGTAGGCCCTTCAACAGAATGATGAAATTTTATAACTTCTGCATTATTCATAGTGGTTATGCAAATATAATGATGAAAATATTTTAAAATGTATATTAAAATGTAACATTTGAAGGCCCAACAGAGACTGATAAAGAAAAAAAAAATTACTCCAATACTGAATCTTGGAGACTAGAAAATACATTCATCTAAATATGTCAGTTAGAAGAGGAGCTGATTCTGGAAATCAGGAAAAGGGTTAGTGAAAAAATAGTGATTTACTTAATTGTGGAAATGTTCAGCAGGTAGTTATTGGTTACATTTACTAGTTTCAGGTATTAGGTATTTTTCATGTGAGATCATTTCATTCAGTCTCCTTCATAAATTTTTAAGTTCCTAGAAAGAAGTTATTTCCCTGGGAATTTGTATTCATTTTTAACTTCAAAAAAAGTTTGTACCTACCAACTAATTTGATAAAGTTGATTTATTTTGTCCAATTCATTGGTAAAGTGATTATATAGGGCATTGACTGATTTAAAGATTGTTTGGTCCTTTCAGTTTAATACCAAACTGTAACTCTTTATGTACCTCACTCTACAAAGTTGTCATGCTGGTACCTTACCATAATCCAGGCTAACAGTTTCTTTAACCTCTATTTGAATTCCACGTGAGACATAAAAATGTCTTATTGAAAGTCATGTGTATATGTTTTTTATATTTTAAATGTATATGCTTTTCATTTGGATCCTGAAATTTAAGATGGTTTCTATTCCTCTGAAATCCTTCGTTTCTCTTAATACTTTTTTTTAAGTTGGGGTATAGTTGATTTATAATGTTGTGTCAGTTTCAGTTGTACTGCAAAGTGAGTCAGTTATATATATACATACATTCACTGTTTTTTAGTCTTTCCCCGTATATAGGCCATTACACAGCACTGAGTTCCCTGGGCTATCCAGTAGGTCCTTATCAGTTACCTATTTTATACACCCATGTTGTATGCATGCATGCTAAGTTGTTTCACTCATGTCTAACTCTCTGCAACCCTATGGACTGTAGCCTGCCAGGCTCCTCTGTCCATGGGATTCTCCAGGCAAGAATAGTGGAATGGGTTGCCATGCCCTCCAAGGGATCTTCCTGACGCAGAGATTGAACCTGCATCTGTCTCTTGCATTGGCAGGCATGTTCTTTACCACTGGCACCACCTGGGAAGCCCTATTTTATATATAGTATAATGTGTATATGTCGATCAATTTTTCCCTCTAGAACTTAAAAAAAAATTGTAATGAACACTCAACTGTATCAGTCACTTATTATCTTTTGTGCTCTAAGAATTTGCCTCTTCTGCCCAGTTTGACATCTCTAGGACTGCTGTAAAGGCTTCCCTGGTGGCTCAGAGGTTAAAGCATCTGCCTCCGATGCGGGAGACCCGGGTTCGATCCCTGGGTGGGGAAGATCCTCTGGAGAAGGAAATGGCAATCCACTCCAGTATTCTTGCCTGGAGAACCCATGGGCTGAGAAGCCTAGTAGGTTACAGTCCACGGGGTCGCAAAGAGTCGGACACGACTGAGCGACTTCACCTTCACCGGACTGCTGTACTGTGTTACCAAACCTGTAACTTTAAATTTCTGATGGCGTCCAGAATCTTGGTTAAGTTTGGACCTTCCTCTTGTATCATGGTTTGCTCCTTCTCATTTTAGTCTAGTTTCCTCTATTCCTACATGAATAGAAATTTGGTAATATAGAGCTGTTTACCTTTCCTATTTTTTGCCCATTATAATTTTCTGTATTTAACATCCTTTGTAGTAATCCTTCTACAAAAAATATTTTGTGTATTTTTTAATTTCAGATCACAAAAATAATACATTAACACCCTTCCTTACCCATTACTCAAACTTTGGCATTCTCAACCTTAGGGAACTTGTAAGTTTAAGAAAAAAACTGAGCAGCAAGTAAAATAGGTGTTGTAAGCTTTGTTCTGTAACAAAAATATTGATCTGTTTTTGGGGAATTGTTTCACAAAAGTGAATTCTCCATGTAACTGAAGCTTCATTATTCATCATGGACAGTAAGTTAGTGTAGTTTTGAAGGGTTTTTACCAATATGCTGTAAGTTTAACAACTAGGCTCTCCAGGGTTAAAAAAAAGAGTTCTGATTGTGATGTTTGCTAATTCCAGTGGGGTTCAATCCTCCCACTGTGACTCTCACTTCAAGCTAACACAGGACATCACTGAACACAGAGTTGGAAAGAGGTGTAGGCTATCAGATTATAAGATTTCCCTCATGTGCACACAACAGACATAATCATAAAAACATGGATAATAATGAAATAGTAAAACAACTAAGAAAATGAGTTTTGAGTATTTATTATTCAGTAATATTGGATTTTACTATAACTTTCAGTTTTTATAATTTCTGATAATGGCTGTGTTTAAATTCTGCAGAATTCTTAAAACTTTTTTTTTTAATTCATTTATTTTTAAACTGAAGAATAATTGCTTTACAGTATTGTGCTGGTTTCTACCAAAGTCAGCACGAATCAGCCATAGGCTTTAAAACTTTCTAAGTCAGCACTCATAAGGCAGCGTGAGCCAGCTCTAGCACACTCTTGTCGATGCTCTTAGTTGTAAAGTGACAAGGACTGACCAATATGAGTTGAAGTGGTTCTGCTAGCTAAAGCTAAAACAGATTTAATCCTCAGATTTATATAGTGAACCCTTAAATTCCACTGTCACACAAAGTAAAGTCCTTGATAAAAATAAAGTCTTTTTCATATTCTTCCATGTATATGCTACCTTGTTGTGACTTGGTTACTACTTAAAATCTTGGCTGCTGTAAATGTTTAATCTGTGTTGCCTGTAAATAAATACTGACTAAAGGAACCCAACAAGCAGTGGGCAAAAAAATGCAAATAGACATTTCTTCAAAGAAGGTATATGAATGGCAGAGCAGCACATGAAAGGATGCTAAACATCAGTCACCAGGGAAATGCAAATTAAAAGGACAATGAGATACTACTACATACCTATTAGAATGACTAAGACTGAAGACAAATCATAAGAAGTCAGGAGGAATTGGAACGCTCATACACAGCAGGAAGAAATGTAAAAAGGTACAGTCACCTGAGAAAGTGTAGCAGATTCTTAAAAAGTTAAACATATGCCTAGCATATGATCCAGCGATTCCACTTCTAGCTGTTTACTCAAGAGAAATGAAAGCACATGTCCATACGAACAATCATACAAGAATGTTCATAGCAGTTGTTTTTGTAGTAGACAAAAACTGGAAACAACCCAAATGTCCACAGGTGAATGGATAAAATAATTGTGGCATATCCATAAAATGGAATACTCCTCAGCAACTTTTAAAAAAATGAACTATTAAGAGACATAACATAGATAAATCTCGAAACAATTATGCCAAGTGTAAAAAGCCAGAGAAGAGAATAGGGCATACTCTATGACTCTCTTTAAATAAAATTCTAGAAAATACAAATCAGCAGTGGCAGAAAAGAGACCAGTGGTTTCCTGTGGATGAGGGATAGGAAGAGGAGCGAGAGAGTTTACACAGGAGTACAAGGACCCTTGCAGTGATGGATACATTCATCATGTTTATTTTGGTGATAATTTCACAGGTGTATACATATGTCAACTTATCAAACTGCATACTTGATACGCAGCTTAGTTTATATCAATTATATTTTAATAAAGCTGTTAAAAAACACAATGTACTCTCATATGACCAGGAGAGATGATCAAAAAAAGGAAACTGCTTTGTTGTGCAAAACTTAGTTACATCTTTCAAGGTAAAAATGTATAGGTCCTTCGGGCAGCCCTAAGCATATTGCTGTTGTCTGTCACATGCTGTTAGGCCAGATTCTCTTCATCTGAGTGCCTGTCTTTACATTTCTCTCTAATAAACTTCATATTGTTTCTGTTGCTGTTGAGTCACTAAGTCGTGTCTGACTCTTGTGACCCGTGGACTGTGTAACCTGCCAGGTTCCTCTGTTCATCGGACTTCCCAGGCAAGAATACTGGAGTGTGTTGACATTTCCTTATCCAGGGGATCTTCCCAGTCTGGGGATTGAACCCACGTCTCCTGCATTGTTTGTTTTATATGTAACTGTTAAAATGAGGCTTCAGTATTAATATTCATTAGATCTTTGGTTTTTCAGACCGTGTTTAATGAACACTAGGGATACCCAAAGAACCATCTGAAGTATCCTGAGTGGAAATGGGGAGTGAAGATGGAAAGAAAGTGATAATCTGAATGGACAAGGCTTCAGATTTCAACCCAGGCACCTTCTTAGTTTTACAGACTTAAGGACTACTGGGGAGGAAAAAATATGAAAACTATGTAAATTTTACAAGCCAAGCTCAGAGCTTGATGCATAGTAGATGTTCAGTAAATATCCACTAAATGAATTCTGATTAAATGTAAACTGCCTCTCACTCCTTCCTACACACCCTCTTTCTCAATTTGGCATAAAAAGTTTTATTGTCATTTCAGTTTCTTGAGATGGGAATGAACATTGATTTTTGAGAAGAACTGTTGATTTTACACTTCAAAAACATTATACAACAACATGGAAAACTTCCCTAACAGATTCATGATCTTCTCTACCTTAGGCTCTTAAGGAGGCCTTTTTTCCTTTCTTCAGTTCTTTAGTTTCCCTTTTCAGTGATCCCACACTTACCTCCTTTCTCATGCCCAATTCAGTCATCACACAGCTAGCTCTCCTTCCTATTTTACCAAGAAAGCTAACATTGATTATTAATGGCCAACCTCCTGCCTCCTCACACCTAAAATTTATCTTCATTTTTACCCATTCTAATCTTGCCTCTAGTCCCTGATAGGTTTGCAGTGCTAAGTCTTGTCCAACCCTTTGCAACCCCATAGACTATAACCCACCAGATACGTCTGTCCATGGGATTTTTCAGGCCAGAATACTGAAGTCGTTGCCATTCCCTTTTCCAGAGGATCTTCCTGACCCAGGGATCAAACCCGCATCTCTTGTATCTACTGTTTTGGTAGGTGGATTCTTTACCACTAGCACTGTCTGGGAAGCCCAGATACATTTATCCCTTTTATAGAATCAAATACTGTTTGACCTCCTGTCATGTCTTGTGAAGAAACTGGCTCCATCAGTTTATCTCACCATTCTGTTCTGTCTCATTGGAAAAGACCCTGATGCTGGGAAAGATTGAGGGGAGGAGGTGATGAAGGCAACAGAGGATGAGATGGTTGGATGCATCACCAATTCAACTGACAACAATTTGAGCAAACTCCAGGAGATAGTGAAGGACAAGGAAGTCTAGCTGCAGCCCATGGGGTCACAGAGAGACATGACTTAGTGACTGAATAACAAAAAAAAACCACCTGAGTTCCTCTTACCTAATACCCTATTTGTAATTTCCTGTTGTGGCCAAGCTCTCCATTTTTTCTCTTACCATTCAGTTCCCAACACCACTTCACTCAGTGACAAATCTTAGTTGAAAAATTTCTTTTTTTTTTTTTATACTGTCATTTTAAATCTTTAATCAGATTCCATTCATGATTATCAGTCATATTACATGCCATGATTAGCTTTCTATAAACAATTTTGCCTTCTGTGTACAAATTGGTATCAATGAAATAAAAAATAAAACCATATACTAGGCAAAGAATTTTANTGTCATTTTAAATCTTTAATCAGATTCCATTCATGATTATCAGTCATATTACATGCCATGATTAGCTTTCTATAAACAATTTTGCCTTCTGTGTACAAATTGGTATCAATGAAATAAAAAATAAAACCATATACTAGGCAAAGAATTTTATTTATCTTTGTCTCAAACTTTATTCTTAGGCTTCTTCAGCTTCATTAGCTGCAAAGAATGAATTGTATATAAGCAAAAACTGAAAAGAGCTGCAGTGTCCAGGGCTTAGGCTTAAAAATATTAGAGATCTAGATTTTATCAGATCCATAAACAAAATTTTAAAAAGCAGTCATAATATAAAATAGCAGCTCCCAGTAACTTCTTCAAGATTTATCTTCTTCAGAAGTTAACTCAATTCAGTTTGCTTCATTCTTGGAAGCCTCATCAAAATTCTCCACAAGATCTGGAACTTCATCATCATCCTCCTCTCCAGTGGCAAGTGGTGCTTTTCCATCCACAGATTGTTTGGGCAGAGCTTCAGCCAGTCTCCTTAAACTGGTGAGACTGTCAGCACCAAGCTGGTTTAAGATGCTGGGGAGCATTTCTGTCAGTTGCTTTGTCTCAGCGTGGCCTGTAATGGTGAAAGTGTTTGCTGCCAGAGATGCCTGAACTTTAGGGTTGTTAAAGTGGATCACTGTTCCTTGATTTGTGAACATATTCACCTCTTCAATACCAGAGATATTGTTTACCCCTAACTTCTTTAAAGAGAACTGAAGTTTTTTGTCATCTGCTGTAGCTGTTCTATGAACCACCTTCTTCTTTCTGCGAGCAGTTCCTTTCCCACCAATGCGCACTTGTGCCTGCAGTTTGGCGAGTTTCTCCTGGTTCATGATAGTTTCTTTCATCTTGTTGGAGCGGAAATGGGGCCGCGCGGGGGACTAGGGTTGGCGCTCAGGTGGTCTCGGGTAGACCAGCTGAGGTTAGGCACACACACGCGGGGACGCAAGATGGCAGCTAGAGGCGAATAATTTAAATTATCAAGCTTGGTATATTAAAATAAATACAGAATTGAATTACAGAATACTAATGGCAACACACGTAAAAGAGAGAAATGACAAACAGACACTGAAAGAAGACCAAACCACCTAAAATATCAAAATTAGGGGAGATAAATGATTAGTGTGATAGTGTCCAGAATTCACTGTTGATAAATGATGATAATACACTGAAATCAACTCTCTTCTGGCTTAACTAGTAATTTGTAAAAAATGTTACATCGACTTGATTTCAAAATAATTTTGTGTTTGGTTGTATATACTTCTGCACAAACCTAAATGTTAAGGAACAATGCTTTTTCAATGACAACATAAAATATGACTTCAACAGCAAGACAACTACTTGAGTTCTACAGTATGACTTTTGTCTCCAATTAAAACTAAAAAAGTTAAAATATTTAATTCTTTAGCATTTCATATGTATGTCTTCAACTTATTCACAGTAAAGCACCATTCTGAAATTTCTACTAAAAATCTTAGTTCTAAACTGTAAGATTTCTCCAGGCTGAGTTTTTTAAAAACAGATATTTAAAATAAACATGGGAACAGTCACTCACAGAGGAACATGAGAAGCAGGAAAGACAAGAAGAACAACACTAAAAGAAACATCCATCAAGAAAATGACCTGGAAAAGAAACCAAAACCTACAATTAAAGACCAAATGAGGTTGTTAGAGTGTGAGACAGAGGGGACAGTGAGGGATGAATTAACAATCCAACGAGTTTTAAGAGAAAATACTAAGACACTGGGAAAATAAAACTTGAATGTAGGATTTATATAAAAGATTGGAAATTCACTGAAGATTTAAATCAATTTATGAAGACCTAGAAATTGATACAGCAAACAAAAAGTCAGCCAACAACAGCCTAACAAAAAAGTACTCATCAAGAGAATATCTAAACGCCCGATTACTAGTTACTAGTAAAAGTGAAAGTGAAAGTGAAGTCGCTCAGAGGATAAAGCTTCTGCCTCCAATACAGGAGACTTGGGTTCACTCCCTGGGTTGGGAAGATCCCTTGGAGAAGGAAATGGTAACCCACTCCAGTATTCTTGCCTGGAGAATCCCATGGACGGAGAAGCCTGATAGGCTACAGTCCATGGGGTCGCAAAGAGTCGGACCTGACTGAGCAACTTCACTAGTTATTAGTAATTACTAGTTATCAATATACCATGTGTTTTTCATATGAATGAACTGATTCAAATCATGACATGAAATTATATATTGAATATAATCTTTTCCCCTCAAATTAATGAAGAAAAATATATAAAATAAAATCATGTCTGAGTTAAAGAACAGTAATAGTCAGTCTAAAATACACTGAGAAGTTAGAATTTAAAAGTGGTGAAATATGTTCAATATTGATAGTAATTCTGTTAAAACTGAATATATTAAAGTTGCTGTGATGACGGCAAATAGAAATTGGAATAAAAGACTATACTGTAGTATGTTCAAGACAGAATAGTGAATTTAAGGAAAAATAAAGTTTTCTTTTGTGCATATGAGTCATAAGTAACTGTAGCATTACTTATAGAACTATAATAAAAAGAATTTATATACTCAAACTGAATTTTCACAGTATAAATTTTTCTACTAACAAAATAACATATTTCCAAACTGGTTCTGTTTTCTTCTGTTCTCACAATAAACAATATTAAAACACCCTGAAACAGAGTGATCTTAACACTATTATTAAAAATTATACAACAATTATCTAAATTAATTCTAACATATATGTCAAGAATAACTTCGTCTATACTTCTTTCAAAATAGGTCTCAGGAACTGTGTGACCACAATGTTAACTATATGGTGATTGGTAGAATAAATTTAAAGGCATGTTACAGACAATGATAAACTGGTAACCACTCTTGAAAGAAATGAAAAGTGACATGAATGGCATTTAACCATCTAGGCTTACACTGAAAGTACTATCCACTGCATAATGGATTTTCAATAATCTTAACAAGATACATAAACTAAAAGCAACAGTATAAAAGAGCAATATATTTTACTTTATAAGCACTAAAATTCTGACACTTATTAACATGATCTGTATATTATTTGTTTTTTCTAAGTATATCAGCATCAAAATGCCCATTCTGTTAACAAAATATTAAGGTAAAATGAGATTTTAATACCTTTAAGAAGATATCAATGTTAGGAGATGAATACCCATCCAAAGAAATGTTCACTCTACATACCACCCAACTAATTTTAAAAAGGGAGCTAGGGGCACCGCATATTCAGTGTAGAAAGTTTATAAAATACCTATAATATAAATATTCCTGCAATAACTACAATTAATTCAGTGCTACTAATAGCACTGAAAGACCAATGTAAACTAGGTACATCTGTGCACATTTAAAACCCTGAAGACCTGAAAGGAGGTTATCATAATCCCATTTTTCAGATGAAAAAATCAATGCCTAATCTGTTGCAACAAAGAGGCAAAGAAATCAAAACAGAAGGTGCTCTCCTCAGTCTCCCTTGTATCAACAGTACACGCCAAATCTACAAAAGCACATTATAAAAGAATTGTTAAAAACCAGTATGGAAAAATCATTTGGGGAAAACTACTATAAGAGGGATACAAGTGAAGCTACAAAGAAAACATTCAATTTAGTGGTGAAATCTTAGAAAAGTCTATGAAAATGCAGATATAATAAGAAAAAAACTATGCACAAAACGTTAATATGTTAAGTATTTACCTCATGTAACAGGTAAAGTAAAGATATACAATTGACTTTCAAAAGCTTAAGACATATAACGAGTGACTGACAGAAAACATACAATGCTCTGTTTTGTTTAGGGGTACACCTTTATGTTGCTCACACTGACAAAGGTCAGGAAGCAACAGTTAGAACTGGACATGGAACAACAGACTGGTTCCAAATAGGAAAAGGAGTATGTCAAGGCTGTATACTGTCACCCTGCTTATTTAACTTATATGCAGGGTACATCATGAGAAACGCTGGATTGGAAGAAACACAAGCTGGAATCAAGACTGCCGGGAAAAATATCAATAACCTCAGATAAGCAGATGACACCACCCTTATTGCAGAAAGTGAATAGGAACTAAAAAGCCTCTTGATGAAAGTGAAAGAGGAAAGCGAAAAAGTTGGCTTAAAGCTCAACATTCAGAAAACGAAGATCATGGCATCCAGTCCCATCACTTCATGGGAAATAGATGGGCAAACAGTGGAAACAGTGTCAGACTTTATTTTTGGGGGCTCCAAAATCACTGCAGATGGTGACTGCAGCCATGAAATTAAAAGACGCTTACTCCTTGGAAGAAAAGTTATGACCAACCTAGATAGTATATTCAAAAGCAGAGACATTACTTTGCCAACTAAGGTCCGTCTAGTGAAGGCTATGGTTTTTCCTGTGGTCATGTATGGATGTGAGAGTTGGACTGTGAAGGCTGAGCGCCGAAGAATTGATGCTTTTGAACTGTGGTGATGGAGAAGACTTCAGAGTCCCTTAAACTGCAAGGAGATCCAACCAGTCCATTCTGAAGGAGATCAGCCCTGGGATTTCTTTGGAAGGAATGATGTTAAGCTGAAACTCCAGTACTTTGGCCACCTCATGCAAAGAATTGACTCATTGGAAAAGACTCTGATGCTGGGAAGGATTGGGGGGGAGAAGGGGACGACAGAGGATGAGATGGCTGGATGGCATCACTGACTCAATGAACCTGAGTCTGAGTGAACTCCAGGAGATGGTGATGGACAGGGAGGCCTGGCATGCTGGGATTCATGGGGTCGCAAAGAGTCGGACACGACTGAGCGACTGAACTGAACACCTTGGTGTTGCTCAGGCTGACAAAGGATAGAGTGCCCCTCCCGTTTCCCAAAACATCAAGAGAGTCAACAAGTTCTGAAAATTATTTCAAGGAAAAACATGCCAATCTAAATACAGAATGCAGAAAATTATGAAAGTAATATTCTTACTTACAATTATGTGACCATATATTAAAATCTCAATACTTTATATACTTTTTGGATCAAAATAAATAATTTAAGTAAATTAAGCCTCTTTCTATATATGAGCCCTAGCAGGTAAATGGAAAAGCCTAACTAGCTAAGCTGTCATACACTCGATACGATAACATGTTTGTACTGATTTTATCTCAAAGAATAAAGAGCTTATAAAAACACACGGCTATAGTAAAACACATTCTAGCTACTGGAGAAGAAAAAGGTTCTCATAATATTTAAATAAACTAGTCTTCATAGCTTTGAATGAAAATTGTATCATTAAACATGTAATATTAAGTTCATCACTGAAAGTGGAATTGCCTACATTTACACATACAACACACTGAGATTATACATAAAATTATAAATTCATAATAAAAGTAGCCATCATTTATCTATTGAGTCCTTTCTGTGCTAGGCACTTTACTCACTCATTAATAATACTATGATGTAAATTCTACTATCCTTATTATAAAAAAAAACCTCTGGCAAAAAGTTACATAACCTTCTCAATTTAATTAGTGGCAGAATGAATGGAAGAGCTGAGATTCAAAGCCAGGACTGACTTCAAAGCTTTAAATTTGTGTTTCCAACTGACTACTTCTCTTTAGCAAGCCAGCACTGCCTTTATTTACAGCAGGGATTTCAAACTCAAAGGCCAATAGAACATAAGTGGTGTACAGAAGTGAAGAAGGTAACGTAGAAGACCAGAATAGTGAGGCTTGGAGCAACCCGGAGAAATCATAGCAGATGGAGAAAGTGAACTGCTCAGGTGGACATGGGGCTGTCATGCTGGACTATGGGCCCAGAGACTTCTCAAGGGGCTGGAAACGCAAACTGTTTATGTGACAGACTCCGATCTTTTAAGTGTTGGTGAATAAAATAAAATTCATGTGGGGCCACAGTGAAGGACCCCAGAAATGCACCAAGAGGCCCTGGCAAGCACAGACACCCAAGCTGCACCTAGCTCTGGAAAGTTCCTTTCTCAGACGTACCCTTCAAACGCACACAGTAACCCATCTTCTTTCCAGTCTTTCAAAGTAACACATCCTTCCCCCTGGGCATTGCTCCTTCCTGCCTTCTGATCCCTCGCTGCAAAAATGTGCTCTTCTGCAATCTTTATGTCAGCTCCTACTCACACTCTGGACCTTACTTCAAGAGCTACCCCCTCAGTGAAGTGTTCTGACTCCACAGAAATCCTCCAATTTTAGGTTTTATGGCACAATGGGTTTGCACACACCTGGCACAGTCATAATTGCACAAGAGCCATGTGCCTCTCCAACAGTCCATTTAAAAAGAGTCCACGTGCATGTCTGGTTGTGCTCACCAGTGCTGTGAGCCTAGCCTAGCACACAACAAGCACCCAGCAAACATCTGCTGAAGGGAGAGCAGAGGGATGCAAGTCCCACGTAACAAGTCTTGATCAGCTATCCCCATCTCCCACTGGCCTGGGCTCCGGACCCACCTCCACAGCAGCCCCAGTACTATATGGTACAATTCGAGCCCAGATGAGCAAGCTAACTGACAATGTAACTTTGTGAAAATTGAGATTCTGGACCCTTCTGAAAAGTGAAAATTGATGGTGCTATTATTAAACCTCTCGCACAGATACAGGAAACCCACCCAGTTTACTATCAAGAAAATGGTTTCCCAAAAAAAGAGATCATAAGAACTATGGTTAAGTGTTGGAGTGGCTTCAAATAACAACCTGAAATGAAAGCTTTGAATCTGTATGATTTCAGAGTGCAAAAGATTTGCTCAAAAATAAAAACAGCAAAAGGAGCCAATGATATTCAATAAGAACAGGGGCTAGAATATGTGGCCCTTTCACATAAACAAGCTAGATTGGGAGGTTAAAATAAAGCGGTTTGTGATGAAGGATTGTCACATCTTCTCATTCCTTCTCCAGTGGAATCATAGGTTTCCTACTAGCCAACAAAAAAAGGGTCTTCATCACCAGCTCTTATTTACTATATAATGAAAAGCATTTTCTAGTGGCATTTTTTTAGTCTAAAAAGGCCCCTTTCATTAAAGAAATTCATGAAAATATACTCTAATGTCCTCCATAGCGACGGTTCCTACTCCCAAACCATGACTCCTAAGATCACGTCAATTAAACTGATTCCATGCAACTGTGGTTCTCCACAGCGTTCTCAACAGGAGGGAGAAAGGGGCCAACCTGGGGGGTAAACAAGCCCGGGAAAGAGTCCACACTCTGTCTTTCAGTTAAGATATTTCTAATTTTAAAATGACATTCCTATACCACAAAATATGTTTAATCCAGTATTTCTTGAGCATTAGAGAACCCAAGTGACACATGTGGAGGGAAGTCTCCCAACCAGGAAAGCCCCCAGATATTCTTCAACATAAAGGTCCTGTGCCCCTGCACTTCTTGGCACGATTCAAAAGCTAACCAGGGGCCCAACTATACAAACTTGTGACTTTAAAGATGCCTGGGCTTCTGTTTCTATAATAAACTTCAATAAATCATCATCTTCATGAAACATTACAAAATACTGTGTGGGCCTTTATTTCTATAGATTTCAATTATGATTCTTACAAAGTATTATCAAAACACATATCCTTGGAAATTCCCCAGTGGTCCAGTGATTAGCGCTCCGTGCTTCTACTTCTGGGGGCATGATTCAATCCCTAGTCAGGGAATTAAGATCCTTCAAGAATCACAGGGCATCCAAAAAAGATGCAGAAAAAAAAACAAACCACATATTCTTTCTGTATAATACATGTAGAGAACTCATTTGTACAAAATTTTCTAGTCTGCATAAGTCAACTTACTAGTTTAGTCTAAAATCTAAGAGAACTCTAGTGTCTTAAACTTAAAAGATATGCAGATCAATCCTAATGTAGACTGAAACTAACCTTAATAACTATGAATATCAATAAGGCATTTCAAAACCCTGAAGAACAAGTGTAGCAAAAATAAGCTGCACATAAATTAGTAAGGAAGTCATAGCTGTACAACAAAGCCTTTAACATACTCTTAATAGCTTTGTATGTTTGCGTGGATCTCACAAGAGAAACTTTCTTAATTGGAGAATAAGGTAGAAAGCTGGTGAAACTCACAAGCTCACAAACAGGTAATAATTTTTTTAAAAAAGGGAGAAAAAAATTACACTGAAAGGATGAGTTAGAGGTTCAACTAAAATTTCAAAGCTTTTAGATTCAAAGTTCTCAGGGTATTATTCTCTAACAATGCTAAAATGAATCAGGTTATAAGCAGGACAGAGATTCAAACCAGGCATTAAAATATTAAAAGTACTAGCAATTTAACCATGTTCAGTCTTTCTGCTGCATTCCTACACAATGTGTTTCTGTGATTAGTCCTGTAAAATCACACACCATAGAACTGTTTAAATTTGCCTCTTAAAAGTATATTTAGGAACAAAGACTCTGATAAGGAAGTACAGCCTCATCATTCTCACCCTGTTTAATTAAGAAGCTGTCTCGGATTTTAGAAAAACGGTTCTGTAAAAAGCATCTATTAAAAACTATCACAGATTTTACTACTCACATAGAAGTTCAATTATGAAATCTATTTCACAGCATTTCAGATGAGACAAAAGTAAAACCACAAGTGACAAAAATAACCACAAAATCCTTACTTTGATCGCTACATAACAGCATCAGTTCTATAGTTCACTAGGAAATGGCCAATAGGCAAGTTCTGCCCCCAAATAAATGTCAATAAATAAATCTTTAAGAATTTAAGTTAAATCTTACAGCTGTGAGTTACCTTTTGAAGTCAGGAAGAAGTAAGCAGATCTCATAAAATGGTTTACCTAGTCTTTTATCATGTTCCCCTCACCCACTCTACTCCGGTGACCTGGCCCGCACATGGCGGCGTATGGGGCCTCAGTCCTGACCCCCGCACGTCTTTCACACAATGCTCTTCACCAAGTCTCTCCTCAGCTGTCACTCTATCGGAGAGGCCTCTCTGACTCCTCTGTCTGAAAAGTCCTATCGGTTTATTCACAGCAAAAACCCTAGCAACCAGAACAATGTCTGACACAAGTACTCAATAAGCACTTGTTGAATGAATAAGGAGTCCTCATACAGTTTTAATCATATAAAATCAAATCTGATGACAATTTAAAAATAAGTGTATTACCAAAACAGAGATAAAGACAAATACCATGTGATTTCATTCATATGCAGAAACCAAAAAAAAAAAAAAAAACAAATGGAAACACTCAAGAAAAACTCACTGATACAAAGATGACTGCATTAACCATAAGTGGTTACTAGAAATATAGGTAGTTGAGAGGTGAGAGACATGGGTGAGGGGGTCAGCTGTATGATAGTTAGACTTGTGGCAATCGCTCAGTAGCATACATAGATATTAAATTACAACGCTGTAAAACTGAAACTTATTTTTTCAAAAAAAAAAAATAGGGCTTGGTCAGATCATCTAGAAATAATAATCTTTAGGAAGTTAAAAAATAAAAAAGACAAGTCTGCTAAAAGTGAGCCAAAGCCTTACAATCACAGACATTAAGTACTCAGTTGTGTCAAGTATGCAATTTGTAGCATGACCTGAACTACTACAATCTATCTTTTCAGAGCGTAAAACATTACATTTTAAGGACATGAGATATTATGGCAAAGAACTCTCCCAAATGGAACCTCGTATCACTAACTTTAAAATCTCCAACCAGGTAGCATCCAATTACTTGCAAGTTAATCAAAACAACTTTCATTTAAATATACTCAGCTTAAAAAATAAAAGACACCCATGAATCAAATAATACCCTTCAGCTCTGTCAGCACAACTGGTCATTAAAGATAAATGCCTGAAATAGAAACTACTAGAAAACACAGATTTCCTTCAACATCTGCTACTCACATAAAATGACTGGAACAAAAGAACCTCTGCAGTCAGAGTGACTTACCGTCACAGACTTGAGAGTCATCCCATGGTAGGTGCCCATAGTATCAATTTTGAAACCTTCCGTTTCTATAAAGAAAGTGAGGTTACCATTAGATTTTATATATTTTATGATAAATAACAAATCTAAAGTAATAATCTACATTATATCTGATAGCTCAACAGAATAACAAAGCCTTGAATATACTAGACATATAATTAATTACAACTTGTGAAGATGAAAACTTTCAAAGGAATACCAGGCTCAAAGATGCAAACAATACACACCATTGGGCCCAAAGGACAGAAGCTGGTTAGGATTGTCTCTACAACTGTGTTCAAGTCATACAGCTGGTTGGAAACACAGAAAGCTAATCTGAATAAAATATTTTATAATCCCCAAGTTATTTAGTCCTAATATGAACTCTTTTAACATAAAGATCTGTGTTCCAAAGTAACAATCACCAGTACATGTTATGTAATTCGTAGAAAAGCAACAGTAAATATCGACAGACACTCCAGGACAGAGTCTCAGTATACCTTTCTGTAACAGGTCAGAGGTAAATATTTTACACACTGCAAAACATAAAGTCTGTCACAACTCCTAAATTCTGCAGTTGGAGTGCAAAGGCAGGATGAACAACATTAAGTAATCAAATGAGTATAGCCTGATTCTATCCCAAGAGATTCAGATTTGATCTATGGGCTGTAATCTGCCAACCTCTACTTGACAAAAGTCATTCCAAGAGAAAAATTGGATAAAAGGACGAACTAGCATCTCTCTACGCCATATGTTCAGTACATAACTTTATCCAGTCAATGAAAAAGCACACAAAATTCACTGCATCAAGGCAACAAGCTCTTTAATAAACTTATGGGGATTTCATATTATGCCAGAAAGAAATCATAAATGCTACCCTTTTACAGTTGCTTCTATCTCATTTTTTCATGAATGAGATAAATGAAGAGCCCAAGAAAAGTTACACTAACATTAGTCCCACCCTCACTAAGCACCTCGCTGATGTGGCAACGGCTCACTGCTGAATGAGCCATGGAGCCATCACAAAGCCAGTCCTCAAGTGGCTACTCCAGTCTATGCACCCAAGTCCTCAATGCACACCTTTGTAACTGGGGAAATATGATTTGCTATGTAGAGTTTCTACCCTAAAATAAACATCTGAGAAATAGAATTAAGGCTAACAATAGCAATTATTTATAGGCAGCTTATTATACCAGTCACTATTCTGGGGACTTTATTAACTAGTTTAATCCCCACAAGAACTCAAAGAGATAGGGACTACTACTAATATTATTAGTAGCGTAATGACACACAGAAGAAAACTGAGACAGACTACTGTTGAAGTAACATCAAAACTTTTCTGTAAAATGCCAGACAGTATTTTTAGGCTTTGTGGGCCACACGATCTCTGTCACAATTCAACATTGCCGTCACAGTGCTAGAGGAGACACAAGTAAAACAAAAATGAATGAGCGTGGCTGTTTTCCAACAAATGTAATTCAGAAAAACATGTGGTGGCACAGACTTGGCCTGCAGACATCAGCCAACTCCTGCTCGCACAGGAGGTTGTGCTGCCTCTGGGGTTCAGCACAACCACAGCAAGGGGAAGAGAAAGATCAAGTAACTCGCCTTCTTTTCCTTTGAATCTTTCCTGGTCATATCTGTTGTAAGCAGCCGGGATAGGCTGTTTGGTACGCAATGTGGGATCCTGCAGAAAAACATCATTAAGTTATCTGTCAATATTGTCTAAACTGTTACTTAATACTTATAATAAAAACCACAATAAAGCTGTTGTTTTCTAAGCTTTCCTCTTAATACTTTGGCCAATAGACCAAAACAAGAAGTTGACAAAACTGGGGAATCATCTGAAGCTGATTTTCAAGATACTGTTTACTGCTAGAAAACCATCCCAACTAGGGAGGAGGTAAAGAACACAAGTAAATGTGCACCAAGGCAAAAAACAAAATTCTCAGAAACTGCAGAAATAAAATGGGTGCACTTAATAATTTCATTATGATTAAATTTCTTTAAAAATAAACTCACTCCAATCATGAATTATTTTTCTTTAACCCAAAAAATAAAATTTTAATTCAAACCGTATATTCAACTGGCATGTTGGAGTCTTTTAACTGAATTATTCCCCAAATTATTAATCCTTATATTAAATAAATAATGACAATAAACCCATTTATCAATGTACAGTGCAAAGCTGAAGTTAACAAAGCTGTTTTCTTAAAACACTCAGAAAAACTTGCCAATCTAACATATAATTAATTCACAAATATTTTCTATAAAAGTCTGTGATAAACTAAAAAGGTATATTTAAAGAATATTCCCAAAATTGCTTGGGAAATTCATGGTATTTGTAAAGACTGAAATATTCTTCATTTTGTTACAATAGGATGCTACCGCAATTATTACTCCAAATCAAACATCTTCATTCAAGACTGTCACTAGGTATATACTTCCACAGTCAAATGCCAAACATTAAAATTTTCAAGTAGCTTAATGATTATGAGAATACAGAGAATATTCAGTCACAAAGATAACAGCTGAACTGTTTTAGGAGTTGATATAAGTGTCCTACCAATTGCTATTCAACAAGTCCACCAATTCATAATTATAAACACTCTGTTTTGCCATAACAGCACCTATCACTGCCTTTTTTATTTATCTGTATGTCCCACTAGACTCTAAGTGCAAAGGAAGCTTTTCACTCTTATACATCTTGTATCTCTGTCGGCACACTGCCTGACAATAAGAGGCATTTAAAAATGTGCACCTGTGGTTGACTCATGCCAATATATGGCAAAAACCACAATACTATAAAGCAATTATCCTCCAATTAAAAAAAAAAAAAAACCTGGCCAGCAAGTCACCTGACATGTTTATCTAAATACTAGCAAAAATTCACTACCTCGAAAAGGTTAAACACCAAGAATTTCATGAACAAATAAACCTACTTACTCTTGCAAAGACTGTATTAGTACTCTACCAAATTTTGACATACTTTTAGAAATTATAAAATGAAAAAGGTTTATTTGCATGTTATTTTTCCTTTGCTGAATCTTATGAAACTGGCTTCATAGATTTCATTTATATGTGGAATCTAAAAAAAGAAAACAAATCAACAAACCAAACAAAATAGAAACACACTCACAGAAAGATGGAGAACAAACGTGCGGTCATTACAGGGGTTGGGAGGAGTTGGAACAAAACAAAAGGGATTAGGAGGTACAAACTTCCAATTTTAAAATAATTAAGTCACAAGGATGCAATATACAGCATGGGGAATACAGTCAATAAATAATATTGCAATAACTCTGTATGGTAACAGATGGTTACTAGACTTCTGGTTCTGATCAATTTGCAATATATATAAAAGTCAAATCACTGTGCTGTATACCTGAAAAAATATAATTTTTTATGTCTCAATTCTAAGATAAATAAGTAAATAAATAGTTAAAGATGTTTTCAATGTTATAACACTGAATAATCATTTTTAATAAAACTACTATAGAAGCAACAAAATGTTCTTACAACAGGCGCTGCATTTGGAGCCGGTCGCTGTTCAGGTGCACGCCCTTCTTCTCTGGCCTTTACTGACTGAAGAATTGCAAAAATATTCTTGGAAAAATTCTGAAACAGAAATGGATTTCGATTACTGAGTCCACTTAAAATTAAATACTCAATAAACAATTTCAGATTCAGTTTTCTCTATTAATTCTTCCCTTACTACATCATAATGAGGCATGATTATTACACATGAAGTAAAAATCAACTACTACTAGGAAATTCATCCAAAGACCAGTTATTATAAACCCAATGTTATTCACTTATTTTCATTTTACTTAAAGTACATAACTGGCTGTAATTCATTGATATTCCCCGTTTATTCAAAAAATGTAAGCAGGAAACAAAAACATTTAAAAACAAAAGTATAGCAGATTTGTTGTCAAGGGGGCTTCTTAGCTGTAGAAGAAATTAATTCTTCTGAAAGAAATCAACTATTAAAGTTTCTTTTTAATAAACTCCAGTGCTAATTTCAGACTGCTACACTTTATAGGTTGACAGTTCGAGATACTGTTAGGAGTCAACATGCTCTTTTCAAAGCTGTGTAAGTTGGAAAGATTTTTTAAAAACATAACAACTTTTACATGAACAACCTTAGCAACATTGAACAAAGCTGACAAACCTGACCACTCCTTGATGAAATATTCTTTCACCTGAGGCTATCCCCCTCAGTTCCCTTGGGGCTCTTCTAACTCTGCCTGTTAATCACTTATCATTTTAAACAACATTCTGTCTCCTGTTGAAGAATATAACCTTTGTAAAGACCAGGACCAAGGCACCCCCAGTCAGTGCCCCCATGTGCCTGCTGGAGGATGTCACATAAACGTTACACAAATAAACATGGATAGGAGAGTAGAGACAGCCTGAAACATAACGTTAACCACAGTAACAGTACTTACTAGTTCCTATAATTCTTTAGGACAACAAACATACATCTCACAACCACTTACTCTTAAAAATTATGGCACACCCCAAAGAGACTTTGTTTATGTAGGTTATAATATTCATCAAATTAGAGATCTGAACTATTTTTAAAATATTAATCCCTTCCAAAATGAGGGGGAAAGGTACTCCAAGTAAAAATAACTTGTTTTTATGAAAAACTATTTTCCAAAATGCACAAAATGTTAATGACAAGCAAGTGTGACACTATGTTAAATTTAGGAAACTGCCATGGTCTCAGTAGCAAAAAGGAACCTCCCAAATTCTAACTTTCTTTTAACTGACAAAAAAATACTGTCAATTTCATTTCTTGAACCAACAGCCTTTCTTCCCTTGTTTTCCAAAAAATGCCAAATGCACACGTGCTTTTCATGGAGACATCATCGTATTTTGGTATGCAGAAGTGCCTTGCATGTTCTGATTTCATCACAGAAAATACTGGTAAGAATATACTTAAAGGTTAAGATTTAATAAAACTAGTGAATTTTTGAATTTCATCAAGGACATCATTAGTGGTGAAGAACAAAATGGCCACTAGCAAAGATTGGTGCCAATGCTTTAATTCACATCAAGATATCAGCAGTTAACTAACCAAGAAATGCAAAGGTCAACACAGTGACAAATGCAAATAAAGTCTTAATCCTATTAAGAAAACAGCTGAAAACATGGAAAGCAAATTTCACTATTTTAAAAATAAAGCATTTCATGAGACTCAAACTCTAGAAAAAAATTAATTAAAATGTTACTAGCTATTTTTATGTGGTAGAATTACAAGTGATTATTATACCTTCCTTTTAGTGATCTCTTTTATCAATTTTTCAACAATGACTATATATTAGTGTGTATAAATTTAAAAGTATATCTTAAACAGTATCATAAAATTAGACTGTTTTTTTGTGAGGTGCTTGCAATGGAATTTTGAAAAAATAACTTTTGCTCAAGAAACTCAGCTAATAAGAAAACCCTGATACGTGGTAATAATGAAGATCTGTTTAAAATCATAGAGCCATTCAGGGCAATAAGCACCTAAAAGTTTTTTTTTTTTAAAGTTTATCAGATGAAAACAGTATACAGAGGGACTATCTACCAGTCAAAATCATCATTTTGATTTTTAAAAATGTTGATACTCACAGAAGCAAACCTAGCCACAAAACAGTTCTTCTAATGCTAACTTATTTTTAAATTACACATTGGTGCCAACAACGCTAAATTCTACTACACTTAGTTTTGAAACAGTGGTACAATCCTGCCACCTAGAGCTCAAAGAAGTTATTCATTTCAAAAATTACAATGAACACTGGTAGAATATAATAATACTTAACTATTAGCCAGCCTAGGCATTAAAAAATGAGTATCAACAGATCTATCTATGACAGCTCCCTTATAGCTCAGTTGGTAAAGATCCGCCTGCATTGCAGGAGACCCTGGGTTTGATTCCTGGGTTGGAAAGATCTGCTGGAGAAAGGAAAGGCTACCCACTCCAGTATTCTGGCCTGGAGAATTCCATGGACTATACAGTCCATAGAGTCTCAAAGAGTTGGACACGACTGAGCGACTTTCACTTTCTTTCATCAACAGATCACTTAAATACAAACTTAAGGTTTACTCATGTTTTCAGATTTCTTCATAATTCTAAGCTCTGGAGAATGATTAATCTTGACATCAATTGCTCTACAAAACAAGTCAAACTACAAGAGAAAAAAATTCTTCCCTTCATATATTCCTTCTAGTAGCTATTCTACTAAAATGGCACAGTGAACTTAGGGCCAGAATCCAAAAAATGTGCAAACAAAATGAGTCTGCCTAGACCAATGAAGAAGTTCACTTTCATCAATAATCTCACAATTTCTAAAAAATCTTCTCACCAAGTCATCACTGTGAACTGTGTCTCAGTGAAGAATTAACATTTAAGAGAAAATTCAGATGTGTGGGTGAAAATAGGTAAGTGAAACAGAATTGATTCAACCTTTTTAGAGATCTATTAAGACACTGAATATCCAGTATCTTTCAACTTATCTTTCAAAATTTAAAGTACATTCTCCTTTAACCAGCAACTGGCTTCTAGGCATTAATCCCTCTGCTATGTAGTCATAAATGCATAAAGGTGTATGTACAAGGATGTTTTTTAATGCAGTTATTTATAATCATGAATAGGAAATGAGAGAAGACAGGAGAGAGAAGGAAGCAGGAAAAAAGGGGAAAAGAAATGAAGAAAACCCACCATCCTGCAGCCAAAAAGAAAACAACTCCATTAACGAGGAACCAGCAAACACTGCCACAACCACCCAACAGAAGAGAATGTATCAAATACACAAACAAATAAATGTTTGTTGGGCCATTTCATTAAGTTCTCTACTTTGTGAGGAAAAAAATTAATATTGGTATTAATGACCAGAGAGCTTACCATCAAGATTCCCTGCTCATGGGTTTAAGCAAAAAATCTCACCAATAAGACAAACTGTACATCTCTTTGGATTTACAAACAAGGTGGAAATAAAGGGACTCACACTTTGACTCAGACTTTTTCATCAACTTCTCTGGTGACCAACCACCAATCATACACTAGCATGGAATGGTAAACAGGTCAGTTAGAAAGCGAAATGATCACTGCTCTCTTAGATACAAAAGACTTCCTCCTCACAGGAAATTTTAACCAACTTTAAAATCAACCGTAGTTGAAATACACACAGACACTAACAAACAAGAAGTGGAATGTTTTGATTACCTTTCCTGTGCTCTGTAAAATAGTTGTTCGCGTCCGCCACACTCTTTCTCTGCTGACAATATCTCGGGTCACATCTACTTCAGCATCCACAAAACTCCTCTGTTTTAAGGCAGTTATATCATCATCTAAGTCAGTCTTAATGGTAGATCTTTTCTTAGCCATAATTTTGGCTTTGATTGCGGCAATTTTTTCCACTGACATAGCTTCGGACAAAGACCTGAAAGCAACGTCTTTTTTAATATTCAGAGCAAGGGATCTCTTGAGCCACACTATAAAATATTTTGCTACATTTGTAACTTCCTGGTAATAATACTTTAAGTGGCAATAATTAAGATTTCCTCTCTCTATATAAAACTGACACACTTGATAACTTATAACCATGTAAGAGTCCACATAAAAACACTACACTATAAGCAAATTAGTAACTTTAAGGAGGAACGATGCACAACATTTTTCACATTTTTAAAAATCTCTTCCCCTACCCAAATAATTCATTAATATAGCCTTTTAGATTGATCACCATCAACCAATCAGAGAATTCTGCACAAGCAGATCACATACCCTGGGACACCACTCCCTCCGTCTTTAAAAATAGTTTACTAAAACCCATCAGAGTTTGGGTTTTCTGAGCATAAGCCACCTGTCCTTCTTGTGTGGCCCTGCAATAAACCTTTCTCTGCTCTCCCTCCACAAAAAAGCCTTTCATACGAGACTTTTATT
>SJXQ01006121.1:380142-419281 GCA_006408695.1 Aepyceros melampus
TGAAAGGCGGGGCGGGGGGGGATTTCATTCTGTAATAAGTTTAGGTTTTCCTTGAAATTTATTTCAAGGTTTCAATCTATGTTATAATATACAACATATCAATTTTACAGCTGACAGAGACATTTATGTGCCACATAAACATATACCCCTTTTAAAGTCTGGAAGATAAAACAATACTTTGAAGTTCTCATTTTCTTTCTTTTACTTCATTTTCAAAAAGCACTGAAATAGCAAACAGAAGCTATGCTTTCAGAAGTAATCAAAAAAAAGAACAGACTTAACAATGAAAGTATAGATTTCATTAAAATCATAAGCTTAATGTTATTTCTCACAATGTGAAAACAAGAAAAAGAGTTTGGATACCTTAATAGCAGTTGATAAAATTATTACTCTAATCACAAGATGACAATCTTGAAATACATTTAAACAACATGTGGGGAAAAGACAGGAATTCCTGCAGGTTTAAACATGGTAGTATTAGGCAGTATGCTATTTTATTTCCATTAGGTATGAAAGTACTTTATAGCAGATGCTCAATATGTATCAGCATTTGACTCATTTTATATAATACTATGCAACTTTCCCTTAAAATCAAAAGCATACCAGTACACCTTGAGCCAAATTCAAACACTTTTCTAAACTATAATCAAAACGTGCACTGGACAAGCTCTGGAGTTTTACTTCCAGCCAAGATGAAGTAACAGGGATTGGTTAATCCTACCTTGAAACAATCAGTCAAAATATATGAAACAATAGTTTACTCAATACCTTCTATCAAGTAATGAAAGACAATGGTCTCTCACACATGAAAACTAAGTAAGCAAGCCCTATGGAGGTTGCAATTTACAGCCTTGAAAGTTGCCAACATGGCACAGGGAGGAGAACTCAGGCAAAACTTACAGTATATCCACATTTGGGAAAACAGAGCTGGGATTCCAGCAAGAACAAAGAGTCAAGAACTCACAGGCCAGAGTGCCTGAGAAGAGAGCGCTGCACAGGAACCCTCAAGTACTCTAGCAGATTACTGATTAGCCCATAAGTAGCTGGAAACTAAAGCGAGGAACAGAACCACCTAAAGGGAACGGAGTCCAGCACCCACACAGGAGGAAGAGCAGAACCTAGTCCCACCAGCCAGACTGAAAACCTCGCATTTATGGGGCGTTAGATGGAATAACAGTCAAAATGGTCCTGTCTCAACAACAGTGGGCAGTAACTACGCACTGTTCAAACAACAATTCTTAAACCCTAACTAAACACTGTTCAAACAATTGTTTATAAATTAAAAAATCGAGACTCAAAAGGACAAACTGTTTCAAAGGATTAACTATGTCCCAAAACAAAAGAAAATTTAGAAAAACACAAAAACATCCAGAACGCAACAACATAAGATGCACAATGTCTGATATCCAAACAGTACAAGGCATATAAAGGAACAGGAAAACGTGAGCCAGAATGATGAGAAATCTAAACTGAAAAAACTGCAGGACTGACAAAGGCACCAAAATAAGACAACTGCTCCATACATGCAACAAGGAGAGACATGGACTGTACATTTAACTTGTAAAAAAAATACAATGTTCGAGACTACCAATATAATATAATTACATAAGAAAAAATGAGAGAACTACATATAGAACTATAGAAACTATCCGAAAGGAACAGAAAAAAGAATCAATCCAAAAAAAGAAAAGAACATAAGTGAGCTGTTGAACAATTACGAGTACGAGTAATCAGGTCAGAAAGAGGGGAGAAAAGGAAAAAAAAAAAAATTTCAGGAAGCAGAATAAAAGCTTTTCTAAATTCACTGAAAATTATGAACCCAAAAATACCCTCAAAAACTCAAGCACAAGAAACATGAAGAACACCCTCCCAAGTTATATGATAATTAAATAGTTCCAAACCTACAATACAGAAAACTTTTTAAGTAGTCAAAGGAAAAAAGCCACATTTAAAGACACAAAAGAGAATTCCCTGGGGTTCAGTGGTCAGGACTCCATAATTCCACTGCCAAGGACCCCAGGTTCAATCTCTGATCAGGGAACAAAGATACCACAAGCCACAAGGTGCCACCAAAAAAAGAAAAAGGGGTAACAGCAGATTTTTAACCCAAAACAATGCAATCAAGGAGACAGTGGTATATCACACTTTTTTAAAAAGAGGTAGTCTGGAATTCCATATCCAGTGAAAATTTTAAAAAAAAGGATTTTTCTGATATAAAAAAGTTGAAACATCAGCAGTCCTAAACAGAAATAAATGTTAGAAGAACATTAAATTAAAAAAAAACTGTAAGTCAGGCCAAAGAGAAAAAAAATGGGTACACAAGTCTACAACAGCGAAGAAGAGGCATGGAAATAGTACACAGAATTTTCCCTAGATGTTTAAACAAGAGTAAGAACAATGCACTGTGGTGTCTGGAACACGTGTATGAGTAAAACGTATGACAACAGCAGCACAAACGCCAAGAGAGAACAGGAAGCCCCTGGTGCTGCGGGTGCCGCACTGCACAACAGGTGCAGACCCTGCAGGCAGACTGTGACGCCACACACCACACACCACGAACCCCAACCACCATCGGAGAGAACAGCAGCACGCACTACTCAGCCAACAGAAGGGCAGAACGCAATCACAGCAAATATTCATTCAATCCAAAATTAAGTTAATTTCCGTTTTAGGGAACAAAATTTTGAAAAGAACCAAGAGACAAACAGAAAACAGCAGCAAATTATTGATCTAGAATTAAGCATGTTAATAATCACATTAAATGTAAATATTTAACATATGGTACTTTACAGGAAAAGTCTGCTGATCACTGCTATAAACCAATAAGAGATTTCATGACAAATGAGTGGCTTGGATTATGGAATAATTTTTAAAAAGATCAATATGGTAACAGAATCAAGAAACTTCCAGAAAGCATAAGCAGCACAATGGCTTCCAATCCTCCATCATAAAAAATGCTCAAGCATCTTCTTTCGAACTGAGAGCAAGGAGACACACCTGAAGAACGTAATACATGTAGATAGCATGTTAATACCCCTGTTTCCACATACACTTATATATATATCGCCTAAATTGCCTATTTTCTATCAAAGAAATTCTTACCTGATCTGTTCAGTCTGTACAATCCCTTCTTTGTGACCCTCCAAACGAGCAGCCAATCTCTCTTTATCAAGGCGTACACACTCTTCATCCTGAAAATAGTCAGTCAGTAAATACTTTAAAATTTTACTTAACTTTTAGAACAACAACAAAACCATAAACACTGCACGTAACTTTTGCCAAAGTTCCCACCTATAAAGTCCCAGGCATCACTGGCCTTGGGTCAATTTTATAATACTTTTAGTTACACAAAGAACTGACTCATTGGAAAAGACCCTGTTACGCGGAAAGATTAAAGGCAGGAGGAGAAGGGGACGACAGAGGATGAGATGGTTGGATGGCATCACCGACTCGATGGACGTGAGTTTGAGTAAACTCTGGGAGTTGGTGATGGACAGGGAGACTTGGTATGCTGCAATCCAGGGGGTTACAGTCAGACACGACTTGGGGTCGCAGTCAGACACGACTTAAGCAACTCAAGTGAACTGAACATAAAAACAGAAACAAATGTATGCTGGAGCACCTTAGAACTGAAAGCTTACAAATAAACTTTAGTAAGTTTTTCCCATGATTAAGGCTTCTTTCATAATATATCATAGCTACTCTTACTCAGAAAGACAATATACAACAAAAAATTCCTTCTCCTCAGAAAAGTAACTAAATTTTATTAGTCCTAAATGTTCATTGGAAGGACTGATGCTGAAGCTGAAACCCCAATACTCTGACCACCTGATGTGAAGAACTGACTCATTGGAAAAGACCCTGATGTTGAGAAAGACTGAAGGTGGGAGAAGGGGATGATAGTGGATGAGATGATTGGATGGCATCACCGACTCAATGGACATGAGTTTGAGCAAGCTCTGGGAGATGGTGAAGGACAGGGAGGCCTGGCGTGCTGCATTCCATGGGGTCGCCAAGAGCAGACACGACTGAGCAACTGAACTGAAACAATGAGGGGCCTTCACCACAGTCAAAACTTTCATCTTGGATCCAGATGGTTTTCCTGTGTTGCCCCAGGTCCTGAATCTTTTAGCATAGAACACCAGAAGTGAAAGCTGAATGATTTTCAAAGGATCTTCTTCAGAACACCAGGCGCTTCCTACAAAGTGCCCATGAGCCATTTCAAACCTGACTTCAACCTCTGCAACTCAGCTTCTACCTTATTTAGATATTAGAATCTCAGGTAAAAGTTAAGTCTGAAAAGTGTTTGGTTACTTAAAAAACAAAACTTACTAACTCTGATCTAGTTCAATGCCTACATTCAACAAATGAGAAAACTGAGAACCAGAGTCAGTGTCTATGGCTAACACATATGAAATTGTATAAAATCCATCAGTGGATTCTACAGATCCAGAGAAATGTCATGCTCTGTGTTCTAACCATGTTAAACTTAAAACAGCCATCCTGCCAGGGTGAATGCAAAGATTAATATCTCAACAAATGTGTTAAGTTACATCTAAAATAAAAGTTTAACACGTATTACTCAAGTTCCTTAAGAGACTGATTTTAAAGACAACTGCAGCCTAGGTTTCAACCAGATCCCAAGGTTTCTCTCTGCTGGCATAGTGCCTAGCAGGCCCTCAACAGATATTTACTGAACTGAAAACTCTCGGTGTGTAATATGGCTATTTATGTAATTCATTTTAACTCTACAAATACTCTGGAAAGAATTTTATTATGCTATTTCTTGTTGATTTTTAAAGTTATCAGAATTCTAGCAAATCTGCAATTCTGAGATATTCAACTCTTTCAAATAATTAAACCATGAATTTCAGTTTTTCCCCAATAAATCATGTCTTTAAATTCACTTATTTTATACACAATGTGTTACAACTGCCTTTCACACACAGAGTTGTGGAAAACCTCAGTTTTGCTGTCACAATATCTGTACCCAGCAGAGGGGACCAGCCAGGAGCCAGACTGCCTGGGCTCTAATCCCGGTATATGCTCCCCAGCAAGTCACTGCTCTCTGAGCCTGTGAGCTCACAGATGACATGTGTGGTACTGCCGACTTTAGGAGGTGATGGTGAGGATTACAGGAGTTGCTGCTAAGTCACTTCGGTCGTGTCCGACTCTGTGCGACCCCATAGACGGCAGCCCACAAGGCTCCCGTGTCCCTGGGATTCTCCAGGCAAGAAAACTGGAGTGGGTTGCCATTTCCTTCTCCTTACAGGAGTTAATAATGTACATAAAATACATAGAGTATCACCTAGCACAGAATAACAACAATGAGCTAATTATCTCTATCATCTGAAAAAAACAAGTCTCAGAGTACAATGAAGCAAAATTACATAATCTTGGCATCAAATTTTGTCAGTGATTCTACTCTATGTATTTACCAACCAATTTTGCCCCTAAGAGTTACTTTCCTTATCCTTCTCTAACTCTGGATGCTTTGCTGTTCATGAAGCAGGCAAAAGGTACAACTATTTGACTGTTACACAAGTGTCAGATGAAAAGACTTACAGTTTCTAGTAATGTTAATCCTACCAGTGATTACAAGTGTTATTCCTATACTGGTCATTTATTTATAGCCAATTTAGTCATTTCTCAGATTTTAAGCAAGCCTGTAATACATGATCTTCCATTTTCAGAGTGTTTATATGTAACAGATCTGAGACTTGTTACAAACTTAAATAAACAGTACTGTAATTATATAATTTAAATTCCTAACATTTTAAAACTTTGTCAGGTTTTAAGACAACTGAGCTAGTTAATAAATTATCTTTTCAACATTAACTGTATTTCTTACAGGGTTCTATCCAACATGAACTGTCCTTATTTACCAACAGTAAAATTCCACTTGTTGGCTATAAAATACTACCAAATCATCTAACCTGATAAGTCAATATTGGAAAAAGTAACTGTTCACAGCTCTTCAGAGGGGAGCAAACTCCCACACCACCTTATTCCAAGGGAAAGTGAACCACAACACAAAGGCCAAATCTGGCCCATCGCCCACTCATGAAGTTTTTTTGGAGTACAGCCTCGCCTCCTCATTCATGCACTGCTCTGCAGTGCAGAGTGGAGGAGCTGGATGAAGACAAGGCCCCAAAAGCCTGAAGGAGGGCCTCTCTGGCCCTTTATAGAAAAGGCTCTGACTACTCATCTAGTCCAACACTCAAGGATATAAAGGCAAAGAAAATAATTTGTCCATCATGCAGCCTGTATGTGAGAGATATTATAGAATATAAGAGCTCAACCTAATTATTAATCAACTGCAAATATAACCACCTTTCAAGAAAAAAAAGCTCTTAGGACTATGATGAGCAAAGAATTCTTGCTGCTGCTGCTAAGTCGCTTTAGTCGTGTCCGACTCTATGCGACCCCATAGACGGCAGCCCACCAGGCTCTGCCATTCCTGGGATTCTCCAGGCAAGAACATTGGAGTGGGTTGCCATTTCCTTCTCCAATGCATGAAAATGAAAAGTGAAAGTGAAGTCACTGAGTCGTGTCCAACTCTCAGCGACCCCATGGACTGCAGCCCACCAGGCTCCTCCATCCACGGGATTTTCCAGGCAAGAGTACAGAAGTGGGGTGCCATTGCCTTCTCCGCCAGATAAGGCTAGGGTAGGTGAATTCCTGGCTCAAAGCTATAAGTTCATCTCTCTCCCCCATTCGAGAAAGCACATCAAAAAACAAGTGAGGAAGATTAAGAGTATAAGAATAACTTATATGTGCTCCTGTTTTTATCACATGCAAACTTCAGTACATATAATCATGTACCTGAAAGATCAAGGCTGTACACTGTCACCCTACTTATTTAACTTATATGCAGAGTACATCATGCGAAATGCCAGGCTGGATGAAGCACAAGGTAGAATCAAGATGCAGATGACACCACCCCTATGGCAAAAGTGAAGAAGAACTAAAGAGCCTCCTGGTGAAAGTAAAAGAGGAGAGTGAAAAATTTGCCTTAAAACTCAACATTCAAAAAAGAAAGATCATGGCATCCGGTCCCATCACTTTACAGCAAATAGATGGGGAACAAGGGAAACAGTGACAGACTTTATTTTCTTGGGCTCCAAAATCACTGCAGATGGCGACTACTACTACACAATTTCAATCTCCATTAAAAAAAAAAAAGAATCACTTTAAAAATACAGTTCCATTACCTCAATTCGTGGTTTTTTTGCTTCTGCCAAAACTTCATCTGCAGCTCGTTTGACTGTAAGAAAAAAAGAAATAAATGTACAGTTTGGGGACAGGTGTTTGAAAGTTCAGAATAAACATGAAACAAGACATACCTTGAGTAGATCTCTGCAGCCCTATTTCTAGAGGGGCACTTCTGTCTATACTGGCCGATGTTGCTGAAGATTCAAAAAGATATGTGAAAAGATAAATATTTGAATATGTAAGATCAGAAATTTATGCAAGGCAAATACTCAAGATCTGTTACATTTCTTACTTAATATAGGATTATGTCTCTTAAAAAACTAAATTTTAAAGCAAGTTTGTAAAAGTATTTTATTATAAAAGATTGATCTGTAATAAAATGTAAGAGGACAAACTATTTTTGACCATTTAACTTACAATCTGACCGAAATCAACTACAAAGAACATATTCCCACATGTTACAATGTAGGTATGTAGAAGTGTATGACAACATAAATAAAAATATAAACGTACGTATTAATTCACGAGGGATCAACATTAGAGCACAGCTCTGAACTGGGTGGTGAGACACGTGACAATGTAAAACAAAATGTAACACAGAGTTCAGAATAGAAGTGCATACGATCTAAAGACAAAAAAGCTACAAGAACCAGGAAGACCGAGAGCCGATGAGGTCACAGAGATGAGCAGAAGCAGGACTGTGCAGGTCAGGGAAGGAGGATGAGCTGTATTCCAAGTGTGATGGGAAGGCACAGGATGGCCTTGAGCAGGTGAGTGACTTGATCAAGTTCAGATGCTCTTCAAAAACAGGTCCCTCTAAGTGGAGAGCAGAGACTACATGGTAGGAAATGAACAGCAAGGACCTTCAAGAGGGCTGTGCAATGATCTAAGGGAAGGTAGATCAGGGTAATTAAACGATGCTAAGAACCTGTCATACTTTCAAAGATAAAAGAAAGGACTTGCTGGTGGAAAGGATGTGAGCTGTGATAGAATAGGAATCAAAGATTTCTCCAGGGTTTTCAGCCTAAGCCACTACATGAATAGGGGACCATTTGCTGAGATGGAAACACTGGGAGACCACAACCTGCTCTTTCATTGTCTGTGGCGAGAAGGGAAAAATGGAGTCGGCACTCTATTTAGGCTTTGTTACATTCTGGACACCTGTTCAATACCCAAGAGAAGATGCTGACAGTGAATTTGTAAATGTGAAGCTCAGTAAAACGTCAATGTTGGAGATAAGGAATCAAGAAAAAAAAGTGAGGTGGACAATGAGTAGAAAGAGAACCTCAACAGTCTGTTGCCCCAAATGCCAAGTCAAGAAAAGCTTTCCAAAGGGGAGTAAGCAGTCAACAGTATCAAATGCTACTGAGGTCAGGTTAGCTGTGAAAAGCAGAGACCAAAGGATCTGCCAATCATGCGTCAGCATTGACCTTGTAAGAGTGATGTAAGTGAGACAGTGAGGAAGAAAGTTAGACTAAAGTAGACTCAAGAGAGAATCAGAGGTAAAGAGGAAGCAGTGATACCATGCAACTCTTGCAAAGAATTCTGTAATAAAACGGAGAAGAAAAATGGAGCCGTAGAGAACAGGAAGTGTGTGTATGCTAAGTCTGTTCAGCTGTGTCCCACTTTTTGCGACCTCATGGACAGTATCGCCAGGCTCCTCTGTCCATGGGATTCTCCAGGCAAGAATACTGGAGTGGGTTTCCATTTCCTCCTCCAGGGATCTTTCCTACCCAGAGACAGAACCTGCATCTTATATCTCCTCAATTGGCAGGCAGGTTCTTTACCACTAGCGCCACCTGGGAAGCCTAGCAAATAGGAAGGAAGGAGTTTAAAGTTTTTAATGAGAGACACTACCCTGTACATCCTAAAGGGAATGATTCAGAAGAGAACTGATGATGCAAGAGAGAAGCACAATTTACAAAGGAAAAGTCTCTGAGAGTGCAAAAGGCGATGGACTCCACATGCAGGGAAGGGCTAGCTGGTCCTAGGAGTAAAGTGCATACACAGTAACAGGAAAGAGAAAGCAGCACGTGGACAGAGTTGCAGGTAGGGGAAGTTTACAACGAGAATTCACAATCTCTCCCCACTGATTCTTATTTCACAGGGAGTGGAAACCAACTCCTATTTAAGAGTGAGAGCAACTTAAAAATTACTCACATGCTTCACCATTGAGATATCCAAGTAGATCTTTTCGGTCAGGTCTTCTAACCACTGGAATATTTTCAGTCTAAAGCCAAAATTTTAAAATAGGTATCAAATCAATAACAATTATAAGAACCTTCAGTAAAGTTAAACAACTTTTAACATCTGAATTTTACTCCAACTTATCTTAGCAACATATATTAGAATCATATTTCTAGAAAATAACCAGGCTGAACAAATCTAATAAAATTTTGAAAATTTTTAAGCATATTAATTTTTGGTAACTTTATTCTCAGTTCTGGTAACATATACAAAATTCCAGTAACATACACAAAAGATAACCATTAGAAATAATAATCCTAACCCTCTTCAAAATACCAATTATATTCTTATTTTTTCCCTTGGATTATTCTAAGTATTTATTAATTCTACTCATGATGTTTTGGATTTAGTCCCATAGACTGCTCATTTTATTTAAGGTTTTCAAAGTGCTTCTCACACCCTAACCACACCTCCTCCAAATATGGTACTTGAACTCTTTCAAATAAACTAAATTAGCCACTAAAACTAAATTTTTGTAATTAACAGTAAGTACATGTCCCAAGAATATACACTGGGGGGAAAAGACAGGCTTTTCAATAAGTGGTGCTTGGAAAACTAGACTATTACAGGAACAAGAATCAAACCGGGCCATTTTCTTATAACATATACAAAAATAAACTCAAAATGGATTAAACACAACAATGAAACTCCCGGAGAAAACACAGGCAGTGTGTTCTTTGACATGAATCTAGCAGTATTTTTCTGGATCTGCCTCCTCAGGTAAGGGCAACAAAATAAAAAAAGAAACAAATGGACTACATCAAACTAAAAAGCTTTTGCACCATGAAAGAAACCATCAACAAAATGAAAAGGCAACCTACTGAATGGGAGAAGATATTTGCAAACAATACATTCAATAAGGGATTAGCCTCCAAAATAGAATAACTCACACAACTCAACATCAAAAAACAATTAATCCAATTATGAAGTCATGGGAATGTAATGTATAGCATGAGGAATATAGTCAGTAATACTGTAAAGATGTTGTATGATGACAGACGGTTACTAGTTAGACTTAACTGTGGTGATCAAGTCACAAGGTATATAACTGGAGAGTCACTATTTTGTACACCTGAAACTACTATTAATGCTGACTATACTTCAATAAAGAAAAAAAGAAAACGACTAAAAAACAGGTATGTGTGGTTTAGGCATGGGAAAAAATTTAGCAGACTATACAGTAAAATGTTAATGACAGCTGTTTACTTTCTACATTACATATCTCTTTTCTTACCGTTGAATGGGTATAAATTTTGAAAGCAGGAGAAAAATAGCAAACAATTAAATCTGGAAAATGTGTCTATTGTGCTAAATGAGTAGTTTTCCTTTATTCTCTTATATTAGCAATTTGTAAAGAGGTAAGCAAAACAAATAAAACGGTATACTTGAGGCACCAAGTCGTCCTTGGACGATAAAGTCAATGAATTGTGTCATTACCACAGTTTTCCCCAGTTTTCATAATGTAAGCAAACAATAGCAGAGTACAGGGAAAAGCTGGTTACAGGATTACACAGTTATAAACTCTGTTACTTTATATAGGCAACAACAAATAAGCACCCTTAATATTTTGGCTAATTACCTTATACTGAATACTGACCATATTTTACTGCACCAAATATTCTGCACATACACCTTGATGACACGAGATAAACAATATTTAATCACTTGAAATTAATTTTTTTTTAAAGTTAGGTTAAATTTTAATTTCTGCTATGAGTATAAACAAATAAGAGGGCCCAGGTTTTGGGGGGCTTGTTTTTAAAAACTAGTCTACATTGACTACCATTAACAGTTAAAAGATTTGAATTACTTTTCTTTAAATTATTGCATCTAAGTTTGATAATACACTTGATCATTTAGTCACTAATAAATTATGTATTACGTTATCACCAACAGAAAATAGGAGCTATGAGTCAGAAAAAGTTGTTTCAGAAGGTCTGCTCAAAAGAGCAACAAAGGAGTTAAAAATTCTGTAGAATCCTAGACTTTCCAAATTCTACCCTTTCAATCTAGCAAATATTCAAGAGAAATGATAGTTAAGCCTCATGTGACCAAAGGTCCTAAGGACCACAGTAACAATTATGGCATCAGTTCCCTGCTACAGTCATTCCCCAGAGACATAATGCAAACCTAAACAAAGAGTGTGGACTATCTTTACTACCTCAAAATGAATGGACCTAGTCAACAAAACATTATCAGCGCCTGATTTCATTTTTAAAGATCTGCGTTAACAGAGCTTTATAGAGCTGCTGCTCTTTATAGATGTTGTTATTGTATACCACAATTTCCCAAGTCACAAACAGTTTCACCCCACATATTGCATTTTTCAATACACACTTGACACTAAATATATATTTCTTATTCAGAGAAGCAGTGTTCAAGCACTCTAAGGCAGAAAGCAGGCACCTTTCAAGCATCTGAAAACAAATAAATTTATCAATAATGAAGAAAGTTTATTGATTAAAACTTCATTTTAAAAAGCTATCTACTGGGACTTCCCAGCAGTCTAGCAGAAGGGACTCTACACTTCCACTATAGAGGGGATATGGGTCTGATCCCTGGTCAGGGAACTAGATTCCCTGAAAAAAGGCAAAAAAAAAAAAAAAAGGGAAGGGAAAAAAGCTGTCTACTAAACTTGACTCTTTTCGATGCCAAAAAATCCTTTTTTCTTTGAGATTAAACTAGAGCTCCAAAATCACTGCAGATGGTGACTGCAGCCACGAAATAAAAAGAGCTTGCTCCTTGGAAGAAAAGCTATGACCAACCTAGACAGCATATTAAAAAGCAGAGACGTTACTTTGCCAACAAAGGTCTGTATAGTCAAGCCTATGGTTTTTCCAGTAGTCATGTATCGATGTGAAAGTTGGACTATAAAGAAAGCTGAGTGCCAAAGAATTGATGCTTTTGCACTGTGGTGTTGGAGAAGACTCTTGAGAGACCCTTGGACTGCAAGGAAATCCAACCAGTCCATCCTAAAGGAGATCAGTCCTGAATATTCATTGGAAGGACTGATGCTGAAGCTGAAACAATACTTTGGACACCTGATGTGAAGACCTGACTCCTTGGAAAAGACCCTAATGATGGGCAAGACTGAAGGTAGGAGGAGAAGAGGATGACAGAGGATGAGATGGTTGGATGGCATCACCAATAAGATGGACATGAGTTTGAGTAGGCTCCAGGAGTTGGCGATGGACAGAGAAGCCTGGCGTGCTGCAGTCACAGGATCACAAAGAGTTGGACATGACTGAGCAACTGAATTGAAACTAGAGTTCTGAATATCAGGGTCTTCCCACAGGCTTACACAATTTTTAAAACATCCTAAAAAACATCTCTGAAACTCCTAGTACTATAAACGTTACCCACAACTCACAAGTTAAAAAAAAAAACACACAAATTTTAAAAAATCCACATAAACCGATCTAACTTTGACCCTCCAGGAGACGTTCTTACAGATAAACCTTTCATTCTTTTGATCTGAAACTCATGAGGGAAGTTATCACCAAATAGGATCAACTATCAAATTCAAACAAGTCTCTAAATGAATTCTACTTACAGCTGCACGTCGGACATAGACAGGATGAGATAGGTGCACATTATTAAGTAGAAATAAGATCGAATCCAATGTGTAGTACTCTCTAGGCTGGCCTTCCTTCCCAGTCCTGAAATGATTAAGACAAGATTTTTACTCACAATTCTAATACAACTCCTTGGGCTTAATCATATAGTATTATCTACACACACGGTGCTATCCAAAGAAAATATTCTTAAGAGTATGAAATCTAATAAGTGAAAACGTCATTTGAGCAAAAGGAACACAAATGCAAACAATGACAAAAAGTAAGAGGTAAGGAAAGTACTATTCAAACTTTACTACTACAGACTTTTTAGAATTTGGTCCAAATTAGCTTCTGGGCTTTGTTAATAGAGAAACCTAATCAGTTAGGAAGGCTCCATAAGAGAAACAAACTGATTAAAAGAAGCATACTAGTCACTTAGGCTAAACTTGCAAGAAACTTATCATGTCTTCTAAGTAAGATTCTGCTGAGAAAACACCCTTACCAACATTCTTTAACACTACAATTAACTTCAGAGATATGATTCTTATGACTTCTCTCAAATTAAACCAGTGATGTAAAGCCAAAACTAATTCTACCTGTGATAAAACTAATCCAGGAGTGCAAGCCCTTTCATGCAAATACATACTACTACTTGCTCAACAAATGTTAGTGTCCAATCCCACTGTCCTATTACATTCTCCCCATCTAGAAATATCAACGTATTGTTTAAATTCATCTGAATATGGCCCAATATAATCAGTCCCAAACTTATTTTTTCTCAGCTGAATTTCCATTTTTTCTCTAAATCAATATACTTCAAACCACATATCACTTATCAATCACTGTACTACGAAGTAGATAATACATGAGTAACAAGTTGTATCTCTTCATGATATATTTAAAAAAAAACACAGAATGCACTGCATTCAGTAAGGGTAAATATTAACGTCATGCATATGTGTGCATTTCCCTATACATAGAGAGTAACACTCAGTGAAAATACATGTATTGGTGTGATTCACTGCTGCAAAAGTTTGAAATCTACTGTTCTAAGCACTCTTTTCTTACTACTGGCTTCACTCAGCTATCAAAACATTTCCTTTCCAGCTCTCAGGTCTTTAAGCATGCCGTTCCCTCAGCTGGAAAGACCTAGCCCGCTATTTTGGCCTCAGAATTCCTATCCATTCCTTCACATTTGTTCACTCATTTATTCAAGAAAACCTAGCATGTCCATAGGCCAAACACACTTCTGTGAAAGCTTTCCAAGTTAGAAGTGACTGCTCTCTTTAGGAACTGGAATTCGATTCTTATCAAGTTATGTGTCATCTCTTCCACTTTGACAGAGGTAACCTCCTTTGAGGCACCGACCCAGGTTTTCAAAATATTTTCTAGTTCTCGGACTGAACAGCCTTACACTGTGAATACTCAACCATTTTTTAAAGAAAAACCAATCGGTTAAAAATCCAATCAGCGCTGAGCTCCTACACAATGTGTGGGGCAGAGGACTCTTAACCTCTTCCAGCTTGTTACTCCCCAAATCAAATAGACTTTTCCTCACATAAACTGTTAATTTGTTTTTTAAATGTAAATCTGCCTGTGCAGGTTCCTTTTGAAAGGAAAAAAAAAAACACACAGAAAACTCAGAATGATTTTACCCATCTGCACAAAGCTAATTAAACCATAAGCAGCCCAAGATGCCAAAAATAAATAAATAAAATAAAAACCAAGGAACTAAACTTCCCCTAGCTTTTCATCAACTCTTCCTAAAGCCCACTGCTCCCATTCAATCAAGCAAAGTAAGCATGAAAGTTTTCGTCTAGGGTTCTAGCCACTGAGAGCAGGTTCACTCAAACAGCCCCTCACGATGATTAGACCTATTTTTCTTTTGAAATACATATGCATATATCTATTCTTTTTCAGATACTTTTCCCATGTAGGTTACCCACAGACCTCCCTTCGGGTGTCTTCCTTAAGGACTTAAACTCGGGCAATCCCCACTGGGATCAACATTCCCAGACACACACTCTTCACACACATTTCCCCTAATCGCACACTCTATCCGTTCCCCACTTAGAAAGGCAAAGTGGACTTCATTTCAGCAGGAACTGTCTCCCTGAGGGAGACCCCTGCCTTCACCTCCAACAGATTCCGACGACTCGTCCCAGGCCGCCGAAATCTTTCCCGTCCTAACCTGACGGAGTGGGTTCCCTTCTCTCTGTGCTTGAGGGAATCGCGAAAGGAGAGCAGGTTCCTTTTGAAAGGAAAAAAAAAAACACACAGAAAACTCAGAATGATTTTACCCATCTGCACAAAGCTAATTAAACCATAAGCAGCCCAAGATGCCAAAAATAAATAAATAAAATAAAAACCAAGGAACTAAACTTCCCCTAGCTTTTCATCAACTCTTCCTAAAGCCCACTGCTCCCATTCAATCAAGCAAAGTAAGCATGAAAGTTTTCGTCTAGGGTTCTAGCCACTGAGAGCAGGTTCACTCAAACAGCCCCTCACGATGATTAGACCTATTTTTCTTTTGAAATACATATGCATATATCTATTCTTTTTCAGATACTTTTCCCATGTAGGTTACCCACAGACCTCCCTTCGGGTGTCTTCCTTAAGGACTTAAACTCGGGCAATCCCCACTGGGATCAACATTCCCAGACACACACTCTTCACACACATTTCCCCTAATCGCACACTCTATCCGTTCCCCACTTAGAAAGGCAAAGTGGACTTCATTTCAGCAGGAACTGTCTCCCTGAGGGAGACCCCTGCCTTCACCTCCAACAGATTCCGACGACTCGTCCCAGGCCGCCGAAATCTTTCCCGTCCTAACCTGACGGAGTGGGTTCCCTTCTCTCTGTGCTTGAGGGAATCGCGAAAGGAGACGGAATCGACCAGGAGCTGCAAAGGGCCAGCAGAGACCACCGCAGAAGAGCCTCCGAGAGAGATTAAAAAAAAAAAAAACTAAAGGACAAAAAGAGCCGCCCGAGGACCCGGGGGGCGCTCCTTTATAGGCACCTTTGCACCCGGCCGGCTCTCCACACACAGGGGCAGAAGCCTCCACACGGAGCCGCGGAGGAGAGGCCCCTCCGGACGCCGCTCCTCCGCGCCCTCCTCACAGCCGAGCTGCAACTTCTGCTCCCGGGAAAACTTTTCCCCGGAGCACCCGTTTTCCTCCACCCCCAAGGGGAGCGGGGGGGAGGGGTTCGGAGAGAGAGGGGGGACCCGGGGGCGCCCAGCCTGCCCCGCCGCAGCAGACTCACCCCCAGACCACATAGTTGGTCTTCACGTTTTTGGGCCAGGAGAACTCGCCGAAGATCACTTCGTCCCCTTTCACCACAATCTCCTTCTTCTGGATGTTGTACTGTCGCAGGACGCTGAGCACGTCCGCCATCTTCGCCCCCCTCGCCGCCGCCGGCCCCGGGCCCCGCCGCCGCCGCCGCGCCCGCCGCCCTCTTCGCCTGTCGCCTCAACCCCCCCCACCCCCCGCCCCTCTGCCTCGGCCGCCGCCGCCGCCGCCGCCGCGAGCCAACTGCAGCCGCACTGGCAGCCGTCCGCGCCTACGACAGCAGCGGGGGAAGGAGCCACCCAGGCCGCCGAGGACCCCGCGCTAGGAGGCAAGACCCCGCCGCGGGCTGCCCGCGGAGAACGCCTGACCGCGCGCGCCGCCGCCGCCGCCACTCGCCGCCAGGGGGCGCCGCGCCCGCCCGGGAAACGCCCCGCCCAGACTCCCACTTGGCGCGCGGGGCCCACTCCCGGCCCGCAACTCACAGGGCGTGGGGACGCAGCGCCCACGTACGGCGCACGTACGGGGGAGCTTTGCCCGGCGCACGCGCGGGAGCACGTACTTCATCCTCCTGTCCCCCGCCCCCGACCCGCCCCACCACGCGCAGCGCGCACGCGGCAGGCGACAGGTGCGCGCGCACCTGCGCGGGGGATCTGGGACGTCAGTTCCCAGAGCGCGCGATGGGTGCTCCTCGATGGCCCCGCAGTGTTGGCCGCTGGCCAGTGGAGTGTGGTCTCTCCTGTAACCAGGCTGCAGCCTGGTGAGAGGTTTGCAGAGCCAAGGTTGCCGTCCCGACGAGGTCGGACCCACCTAGCAAATGGCCTCTTGATAAACCCCTATAGAGGGAAAGGTGTCTGGGGAAGGTGTTGCTTTGGGGGCTATTTTTTATTTTGTGAAAAAGGCCAAAGATCAATGCCGGGGCACTGGTGTTTGTTAGCTGCCTTTTGACCTCAAGTTACACACCTCACAGAATCAATTGGTTAATGGAGAACATGGAAGGTAAAACATCACGCAAATCAAAAAATCATAAATATTGGATCGTGCCCCTCTCAGTTCCTTAGATGGTGGCTTTTTCCATCTTGTCCCCTTCTCCTGGCCAGCCTCAAGGGGCTACAGTTTACTATCTGTCTTCCGAGATGCTAATAGAGTTATATAACACAAGCTCAGTTTATTATAGAAATTCAGTTTACCGTGGCATGTCTACCTTAAATATATCCCATGGGCCATTTTTAAAAAATGTCTTACTATAGCAGAAAAGGGGAAAAGTCAACTTTATGACTGACATAACTAAATTCTTTTACCTGATTTGAAAGAAAGCAATTTTCGTTATGTGCACTGCAGAGAGATCTGTAGAATGTGGTTCACTTTTCTGTATTCACTCTTCAGCCATTTTGCAGCTGAATTTGAGAAATTTTGACTATTCTGTAAATTTTCCTGTTACAATAGTATTTTCCTAAACTTCACCCCAAACACGTTAAAAAGAACCTTTTTATTTTCCCCCAGTACTATCTACTCTATTTATACTTGTATCAGAGCATCCAGTATTACTTGGCTATCTCACTGCAGAGGAATTCAAGGAAGTCAGGGTTTTATGATAATTAGGAGAGTCAATTAGAGTCTCCTCAGAAGATACTGAACTTTATTTCCCACACAAACGATGACTTGGTCCATTAAGGCTGCTACAAGAGAATGATGTATACTAGGTTTGCTATAGACAGATTTATTCCTGATAGTTCTGAAGGTTAGGAAGTCCAAGATGAAGGCACCAGTAGACTGTGTCTGGTGAGAGCCTGCTTGCTGCTTCAAACACCTGAGTCTTCACATTGTATCCTCATCTGGTGGGAAGAGTGGTCTCTGAGGTCTCTTTGAGTAAGGTCCTAGTCACTCCCACAAAGGTCTCACTCTTAGTGCTATCACTCTGGAATTAGAATTTCAACTTATAAATTTGAGGAGGACACAAACATTCAGTTTTATAGCAATAACCAAAACCAGTTTCTCTTTGGGGGTAAATTATGTGGGTTTTTTGAAGGGTAATTATTCTTTCTTTCTATTCCACTAAAGTTTATTACAAGATGTTGAATGTAGTTTCCTAGGCTATACAGTAAGTCCTTGTTGTTTATCTGTTTCATGTATAGTAGTTTGTATCTGCTGATCCTAAACTATTAATTTATCCCTCCCTCTTTCCCCTTTGATAACCATGTTTGTTCTCTGTCTGTAAGCCTGTTTCTGTTTTGTAAATAAGTCCATTTGTATCATATTTTAGATTCCACATGTAAGTGATGTCATACTATTTGTCTTTCTTTGACTTCACTTTGATCATGTCTAGCTCCATCCATATTGCTGCAAATGACATTATTTCATTATTTCTTTGGCTAAGTAGTATTCCATTGCATACTACAGCTTCTTTATCCATTCATTCAGGTTGCTGCCATGTCTTTACTATTGTAAATAGTGCCGCTATGAATATTGAGGTGCGTGTATCTTTTCAAATTGGAGTTTTCTCCATATATATGTCCAGGGGTAGGATTGCTGAATCATGTGGTAGTTCTAGTTTTACCTTTTTAAGGAACCTCCAAACTGCTCTCCATAGTGGCTGCACCAATTTATATTACCACCAACAGTGTAGGAGGGGGTACCATTTCTCCACAACTTGAGCGTAATGATACTTACTGTAGTGAGATATAGTATTAATAATCTATTGCCTGTAACAGTCAAAGGGCTGAAAATTGTAGATCATTTAGTTTTTAAATCCCTTAAAACTGCCCCACTAATGTTGGTTCAGTAATGTTGCTGTCAAAATATAATAGAAGGCAAGGTCAGTTGTAGAGCTGAAAAATTAGAAAATTAATTTTTCCTGTAGTCATGTACGGATGTGACAGTTGGACCTAAAGAAGGCTAAGCACCAAAGAACTAATGCTTTCAAATTGTGGTGCTGGAGAAGCCTTTTTTGAGAGTCCTTTTGGACTGCAAGGAGATCAAAGAAGTCAATCCTAAAGGAAATCAACTCTGAATATTCGTTGGAAGGACTGATGTTGAACTGAAACTCCAATACTTTGGCCACTTGATGCGAAGAGCTGACACATCAGAAAAGATCCTGATGCTGGGAAAGATTGAAGGCAAAAGGAGAAAGGAATGGCAGAGGATGAGTTAGTTAGATAGCATCACTGACTCAATAGACATGAATTTGAGCAAACTCCGGGAGATAGTAAAGGATGGGGAAGCATAACATGCTGCAGTCCATGGGGTCGCAAAGAGCCAGACATGAGTTAGCAACTGAACAACAACAAACAGAAAAATATTGAGAAGTTAGCCTTGTTTCTTGGTCTTAGAATGAAAGCTGCTCATTTTCTCCAGTCATTATCATTTTCTAAAGAATTCCTAACAGTCCTCAATTTGAAGTCTGAAAGTGAAAGTGGTAGTCACTCAGTCATGTCTGACTCTTTGTGACCCCATGGACTGTAGCTCCCTAGGCTCCTCTGGCCATGGAATTCTCCAGGCAAGAATACTGGAGTGGGCTGCCATTTTCTTCTCCAGAGGATCTTCCCAACCCAGGGATTGAACCTGGGTCTTCCACATCGTGGGCAGACTCTTTACTAACTGAGCCACCAGGGAAGACCCTAATTTGAAGTCTAGTAGTAGAGTAAAGCCCAGTGGGACTTCCCTGGTGGCCCAGTGGTTAAGAATCTGCCTTGCAACGCAGAGGACTTGGGGTTGATCTCTGGTGGGAGAACTAAGATCTGACATGCCATGGAGCAACTAAGCCCATGCACAGCAACTAAAGAAGTCCCTGCAAGCTGCAACTAGAGAATAAGCCCAAAAATTTAAACAATAATTTTAAAAAAGAGTATATTGAAGGACAGGAAACCAGTAATTATCTCGCTAATTTTTTCTCCATGAATGTGCATTTTTATATCATTTTAATAATGGAGGTAGTAAAAATAAGCATACATACCACCCAGAGACATTTGGGTATTTTGTTAATCCATTGCTTTTCCTAAAAATAGGAGTAAACAAAAATTATGTTTAGTAACCAGTGGTTTTTCATTCTGCTTTTTACTTAGAAATTGTCCGAGCATCAAAAGATTAGTTATTGATTAATTTAATTCTGTGTCTCACGTCTTAAAGTTAGTTAAGGATCCGGAATTTATGATTTTTAGCTAACACATTAATTCCTCATTATTTGTAGCATTCTAAGAATTTATTGAAAAAGATATCTGTTATTACCATTTCATTTAGTTAAATACAATTACATATATTTTATTTTTATATATGTATTTATATATGCACACATGTATGAATATAACTTTAACCATGTTGTAGAAACAATGATAATTCATTTAACTCATAAAACCAACTTTGCAAATTTAAGAAATTTAAATTAAGAGAAGTTTAACCCTAGTCCTGTATAAAACAAAATATTATGTTGACATTATTTTTATATAGTAAATTAAAATGTAAAATACATACTATAATGTCTTCTTTTCTTTTGGAATTAAGCTTTGTATTCTTATAAGTATATAACTAGGGCTATTCAGTATAAACACTTCTCAGGGTTCACAAAATAAATGCTAAGAGTTTGACAACTTTTTAAAAAATATTTTGACTGTTTATCTGGACTAGATATTCCTAACTATGCCAGTTAGAAAGCTAAGCATACAAGTTAATATTGTGGTGTGAAACATGAAGAAAGAAGGTTTGGGACATGGAAGTGGCAGTTTTCAATTGCAAGGAACCCACGAGAACTGCATTGTTCCCCAAAGCTATGCTTGTGCAACGCTGCATCTCTGGAAGTTGGCCAAAGGCTCACCATCACCAAACACAAGTTGGACAAACCTCTTGCTTTGAAGCAGGTGGAATTAAAGGAATCAGGGACACAAAGACAAGACTCAGGAGAAAGTCTTCATATAATTTTAAAAATGGGGTCGCAAAGAGTCAGACATGACTGAGTGACTGAACTGAACTGAACTGAAAGGTAGAAAACAACCCAATGTCCACAAGAAAATAAATGGATAAACGAAATTTGGCATGGACACATAATGGAATATTATTCAGTCTTAAACTGGAAGAACGTTTTGACACATGCTGTAACAAGGATGAGTTTTGAAGAGTTTATGCTCAGTGACATGCTGCTGCTAAGTCACTTCAGTCTTGTCCGACTCTGTGACCCCATAGACGGCAGCCCACCAGGCTCCCCCGTCCCTGGGATTCTCCAGGCAAGAACACTGGAGTGGGCTGCCATTTCCTTCTCCAGTGCATGAAAGTGAAGTGAAAGTGAAGTCGCTCAGTTGCGTCCGACTCTTGGCGACCCCATGGACTGCAGCCTACTAGGCTCCTCCATCCATGGGATTTTCTAGGCAAGAGTACTGGAGTGGGATGCCATTGCCTTCTCCTCAGTGACATAAGCTGACTACAAAAGGACAAATATAATTCTACCTATATGAGATACCTAGAACAGGAAAATTCATAGAGATAGAAAAGAGAGATTACAAGGGGCTGGGGCAGGAGAGTGGAGAGCTATTGCTTAAGGAGCACAGAGCTTCCCTCTGTGCTTTTTACCTTCCGTTTGAGAAGATAAAACATTCTGGAGCTGGATGGTGGTGATGGTCCCACAACACCGGTGATGTGCTTAATGCCACTGAATTGCACATGTGAAAATAGATAGAAAGGATAAAAAGAAATACCTGTTCAGATCAGTTCAGTTCAGTTCAGGCGCGCAGTCGTGTCCGACTCTTTGCGACCCCATGAATCGCAGCACGCCAGGCCTCCCTGTCCATCACCAACTCCCGGAGTTCACTCAGACTCACGTCCACTGAGTCCGTGATGCCATCCAGCCATCTCATCCTCGGTCGTCCCCTTCTCCTCCTGCCCCCAATCCCTCCCAGCATCAGAGTCTTTTCCAATGAGTCAACTCTTCACATGAGGTGGCCAAAGTACTGGAGTTCAGCTTTAGCATCATTCCTTCCAAAGAAATCCCAGGGTGGATCTCCTTCAGAATGGACTGGTTGGATCTCCTTGCAGTCCAAGGGACTCTCAAGAGTCTTTTCCAGCACCACAGGTCAAAAGCATCAATTCTTCGGCGTTCAGCCTTCTTCACAGTCCAACTCTCACATCCATACATGACCACAGGGAAAACCATAGCCTTGACTAGACGGACCTTAGTTGGCAAAGAAATACCTGTATAGGAATAATATTGGGGGACTTCCCTGGTGGTCCAGTGGGTAAGACTTCATGCTTCCAACGCAGGGGGCCCAGGTTTGATCCCTGGTCAGGGAACTAGATCCCACACGCCTCAACTAAGAGTTCACATGCTGGAACTAAAGATCCCACGTGCCACAGTTAAGACTTGGCGCAGCCAAATAAACAAATTTAATTTTTTAAAGAATCCTGTTTGAAGTTCTGTCGGTAACCAGCAGGAGAAATAGCCGCTCACCACAAGGAAGTGATATGAGGGGATGGGAGGGATGTTGCAAGGGACTGTTCCTTTGCATTACAGTTCTTCTTGCAGTGTTTTACTGTAAAAAGTCTAGTGTTAACATTCCTGCAGCGCTGACTGTGCTCCAGGCCTGCTTCACATACTTTCTGTATATGCTCATTTAATCCTTGTATCGCTGTGAGCTGGGAATCTGGTCCACATTTCAGAGAATAGGAAACAGATCCAGAGAGGCGGGGAGGGGCATCCAGCCCAGGCAGGCTGGCTCCAGAATCACTGCTCTGAATCATTTGACTTTGCTGCCTTTCCTGCGTGTGTATTGCTGTGACACAAGTGAAAAATTAATCTAAAAGTATGCTTATATACCTATCTTAGGTGTGAGAGTATCAGATTCCTGGGAGTGAAACACCCCCAATTTCTATGAAAGATGAACCATGGCATTCAGTTCATCGTGTGAGCATGAAAGCTACTCACATGACACTGACATTATGCTCATTTCATCACAGAACTGAAGCACTGAAGCGAACAGCTGTCTTTGTGTTCTAATTTTTACCAGGTCTCCCTGGTTTTTGCAGCCCCCTCCCCACAATTTTCCCTCTCAGCTCCCCTGTCCCAGTATCACCATAACAGTACCTGTGGAATAAAACACAAGAAAAATGAACACTGAAAGAGTCCATCAAGCTTCCTTCAGAAATAGAGGAAAATAAGTTTACAGTTAGAAAACACGTTGAACTATTACTTTTACAGTGAAAACAGTTACATCACAATTTTAAATTACATTTCCATTCGAAATGGAGTCGATTTGCACCACCTACTGGAATATATAGCTCTCTATAGTCAGAGGTTTCAAAATGATGAACCGCTTTTAAAATTTTAGCGTTAACATGTCTAGTTATCTTCAAGAGACCAGCCCTTTTGACATGCTGGAAATGCCAAATGCTAATTTGCTTTGGGGACCAGTTTCTAAAACAAACTTTCTTTAAAAGCCAAATTTAATCATCTAGCTAAATTAAAAAATTGTACAACTGCTTATAAAAATAAAATGATTAAGCCAAATACATCTACCAAAGAGATAAAAATGTAAATTAGAAGCAAAGCTGAAATCAATACACATTATCAGTTGCTCACTCACCATTTAAAAAGAAAATTCAAGCAGACAAATGGAAAATGGCAGGAAACATAAGCAAAAAGGATAATAAACAGAACATAACACAACATTAATTAAAAAAGAATTCACCCAATGAAAATTTGATAGTGTTTATATCCAAAGTAATAATCATTGTCATGGCTTAATTACAGCTGAACATCAACATACAAAGTATTTGTATTTAGGGGTGTTTTTTTGACATTTTAAAGGAAACATCAACAAAAATTTTTCATTTTTCATGACAAACTACTCCAAGCAACAAATTTCTGAATATATAGTGGCAACATTTATTATTGTGTAATTGACAGAGATTCGGGAAAAATTACATCTACAATATCTACTATTCTAGATGAGACTGGTTTAGAATAGAAGCCTAAATATATTACGTTTTAATTTCTTGAAACCTTTATCACATTTCACTTATTTTATGGGTATTTTGTCTGAAAATTGATTTTATTTTTATATGTCAACTAAATTAGATGTCAACTAAATTAACTGGAGCATAAAATATGCCAACAAGATATATTTACAAATACACACTGCAAAATGGTGTGCAAGTAACAAGAGTCTGATTTAAAGTCATAAGCACAGAAAGACTCCGTGTGACGATGACCCAGTCATCCATGATCCTCTTTGTGTTGCACGTGATTTGTGCACGACAAGCCTGTTTACAGTAACAAATGTCATGAGCAAGGTGGCTGGAAGGTTTTTCTTTCTCATGATAGTTCAATGCTGGGGTGATTTTTTTCTTAAGGTTCTCATCTGCATTGGAAAGCTTGGGTTGCTTAATTCCTACCAGGTGAGCAGTGTGTCCCCAGACATGACATTCATGGACCCTGACCCTAAGGCTAAGGTTGGCTCACCACCTCCATGGAGAGATAACTCCCACACTGAAGTCTGCAGCCCTGATCCCTTTTTACAGCTAGGGTGGTGTACCCTGCAGCCTGCTGAGGGCCCTCCTGGATATCCCAAAGGTACCTCAAACCTATACATATACATATATGTATGTATATATATATATATATATATACACACACATATACAGAGACAACTCATGACCTCCTATCCAGCCTTGTCTTTTCTCAGTTATTCCAGCTTATCTCTCCCATTTATCCAACAGGTAACCCTGATACCTATTTCCTACCTGCCGCTGATCCAATCCCCCCAAAGTCCTGGCCATTGTACTTTCTAAATCTCCTTGGAGCCTGTCTGCCTTTCTCCATCTCCATCATCGCCCCACTGGTCCAAAGGACCATCATTTCCAGCCCAGACCAATTCAAGATGGTATATCTTCATTTACCCTCACCAAAGCTCTTAACTGAGGATACTGAGAAATTTCTTAACAAGGTCACAGCGCCCTCCTCTGGCCAGTGCTCACCTCCCTCCCTGGCCCCATCTCTCTTGAGCTCCTGGGGCTTCTGTCCCAGTTCACCACAACCGTACTGGGCCTCTCTCCACTGATACCTTTGCCTGGCCTTTTCCCGCTGCCTAGACTTCTCTCCCCTTGTTGCCAAGTTACCTTCTCTCTGACTTTCCCAACTGGGTCAACTCATAGTTGCAAATTCACTTTTAGGAGGGAACATATTTGAAAGCTTCTGCATGCCCCCAGTAAACTGTCTTTGCTCACCTCTGTGTTCCCAGCACACCATCTGTACATAAAACCATGGAATGATTCACTCAACTCTGCGCCAGAGGAGTGGCCACTCTGGCTTCCCTCTGGCAGGGAGATAGGTCCATCTGGAGCTCCAGGGAGCCTGCTCTAATGGTTTCAAGCCTGCTTCAGGGCCCACACAGGCTGCTTCCCAGACCTGGCTCCCAGAGGACCTGGTGTTTTCACCCCTGTGCCCAAGAGGTGGCCAGAGGGCCTCTGTGCAAGAGTCAGATGACAGCACATTTTAATAGATTCCAAAGGAGTGGCTGTTCCAGAAAAAACATCTACGTCTACTTCATTGACTATGCTAAAGCCTTTAACTATGTCAGGATCACAACAAACTGTGGAAAATTCTTCAAGAGATGGGAATATCAGAGCAGCTTACCTGTCTCCTGAGAAACCTGTATGCAGGTTAAAAAGCAACAATTAGAACCAGACATGGAACAATGGACTGGTTCAAAATTGGGAAAGGGATACATCAAGCCTGTATATTGTCGCCCTGTTTATGTAACTTTCATGCAGAGTACATCATGAGAAATGCTGGGCTGGATGAAGCACAAGTTGGAATCAAGATTGCTGGGAGAAATATCAATAACCTCAGGTATGCAGATGATACCACCCTTATGGCAGAAAGCAAAGATCCTCTTGATGAAGATGAAAGAGGAGAGTGAAAAGACTGGCTTAAAATTCAACATTCAAAAAACTAAGATCATGGTATCCAGTCCCATCACTTTGGGGCAAATAGATGGGGAAACAGCGAGAGACTATTTTCTTGGGCTCTAAAATTACTGCAAATGGTACTACAGCCATGAAATTAACAGATGCTTCCTCCTTGGAAGAAAAGCTATGACAAACCTAGACAGCATATTAAAAAGCAGAGACATTACTTTGCCAACAAAGGTCCATACAGTCAAAGCTATGACTTTTTCAGTAGTCATGTATGGATCTAAGAGCTGGACCATAAAGAAGGTTGAGCACCGAAGAACTGATTCTTTCGAACTGTGGTGTTGGAGAAGACTCTTGAGAGTCCCTGGACTGCAAGGAGATCAAACCAATCAATCCTAAAGGAAATCAGTCCTGAATATTCATTGGAAGGACTGATGCTGAAGCTGAAGCTCCGATACTTTGGCTACATGCCAAGAGCTGACATTAGAAAAGACCCTGATGTTGGGAAAGATTGAAGACAGGAGGAGAGGGGACGACAGAGGGTGAGATGGTTGGATGGCATCACCAACTCTATGGACATGAGTTTGAGCAACCTCCAGGAGATGGTGGAGGACAGGGAAGCCTGGCATGCTGCAGTCCATGGGGTCGCAAAGAGTCAGACACGATTGAGTGAACAACAACAAAAGGTGGCTGTCGAGAATGTGAATCAGTTAAGGAAGGAAGACAGAATGGATTTCATTTAATAGTTTGTTGGCTTAATATATACCCTAGATGGGCTTCCCAGGTGGCCCTGGTGGTAAAGAACTCGCTTGCTAATATAAGAGATGTAAGAGAGAGATGCAGGGTCAATCCCTGGGTCAGGAAGACCCCCTGCAGGAGGGCATGGCAACCCACTCCTGTATTCTTGCCTGGAGACTCCCATGGATGGAGGAGCCTGGTGGGCTACAGTCCATAGGGTCGCACAGAGTCGGACATGACTGAAGTGACTTAGCACGAATATACCTTAGATATTTAGCCGTATCCTATGTAGGCCTCCATTTACAGTCTTCCCCAGACCCTGCAAACAAACAAACAAACAAACAAAAAATCAAAAAGCAAGCCTAGGGCTGGTTTCTTGCGTATCTGAGAATAAACTTTCCTCTCATTTAATATCAGACGATCCCCTTTCTCATCTGCAGTCAGAGTTCAGAGATGAACTGACTTTGAAAGTCAACAGAGATAGAAATACTAATCCCAAAACCTGAGAGCACAATGACTGGGGAGGAGGGGGCAGGGGTGAATGATTCACGTCATTCAGGATTGAAAACATGTTCCAAAATCATGACACCAAAATATTAAAAATTATGTTCTTTGGGTAGTGGGACAATACATTTTCTTGCCTTTGTGTACTTTGCTATTGTTTGAATTTTCCAACATAAATGGTCCTATGTTTGTAATGAAAATTTTATCCTTTCAAGTTTCTATTCTCTTTCATTCACAAAACATGAATATTTTGCCAAAACTCACCATCTCCTTTGCAGTCCCTTCCATGGAAGCAATGTTTGGAATTTTCTGTTCATGCACTTATTTCACTGGTGGAGACAAAAAAAAACCAAACAACATATTTTCTCAGAACTCAGCAGAAAAAGACTGCAGTTATACTTACAACTTATGTAGTAGGGAATCACCTCACTTATAAGGTTTTAAAATGCACTGCCTGGTTGGTGGAAGCAGGCTCCACTTCATTTCATGCAGCTCCCAGAGTTTTCTCATACCACTGCTGCTGTCTAATGTCCATGAAGCCCACCTTGATTCCTTTCAATTTCCTAAGTGGTCTGGAGTTTGTTTTTCCTAGCCATGCTCTAAAAATCCAGTTTTGGAACTTCTCTGGTGGTCCACTGGTTAAGACTCTGTGCTGTCAATGTGGGTTCAATGTCTGCTCAGGGAACTAAGATTTCACATGCTGCGTAGGGTGGCCAAAATAAAGTAATTTCAAAAGATAAATAAAAATCCAGTATTGGTTTCCCTTACTTAGAAGTGAGTATTATCTAGTTCCCAGGTGGCTCAGTGGTAAAGAATCCACCTGCCAACGCAGGGGATGTCGGTTAGATCCCTGGGTAGAGAAGACCCCCTGAGAAGGAAATGGCAACCCACCCAGTATTCTTGCTTGGGAAATCCCACAGACAGAGGAGCCTGGCGGCTCCACGAGGATGCAAAAGAGACAGAGACGACTTCGCCACTAAACAGCAACCGTTATTAACCTAGGAAGACGCAACTGCTCTCCTCCCCCACCCACCCTTCATTCCTGAATCCCTCCCACCAAGCCCCTTGCATCTTGCATTCCATTCCACCCAGCTGGAGGACACTCTTGTCCCCACGTCCGCTTCAGAGATTCCCACCCCCACGTTTTGACAAGTGTTATTCCTTCACTGTCCCACCCCGAACCCAACCCTCCAAGTCCCTCCTCAACACCTCAGGCTCCACGGCCCTTCCTGACCTCCTGCAACCCTTACCCCTTCCAGCTCAGGGTGTTCATCTCAACCTGGAATATCCCCCACTTGTTTTTTCCCTTCCTCTGTGGTCACACTACTGGTCACACGCTGTAGGTCACCTCCTATACTGAGTTCTTGCTACCGCCCTTGTTCTTTCCCTAGAACTGGATCAAAGGCCCTTGAGATGAGGACACCTGTCCTGCTGAGATCCTCAGCCCACTGTGGAGCACAGGACTACACATGGGTCTGTTGGGTGGAACTGAGTTAAGCCTACATCCTTTGGTCAATCTCAACATTTCTCCCAGAACAGCTTAGGACTCCCTGCAGCCAGAGCCAACCCAGCAGACTGACTTAAGAGAGTGGTTGACAGAAGAAAATGCCCAGAAAAATGCATCAGGGAGCATTAAATTAAAAATGATTAACGATGAGCTAATTTCAGTAATCATCTGAGGAAGAGGAGGGTCTCTGGAAGGAGACACAATGGTGTTGATACCTTTTCAAAAAGGACAATGGCGATGGGCACATGGAGGTTTGTTTTGCTGTTCTCTCTGCTCAGGGAGGGCTTCCCTTGTGACTCAGCTGGTGAAGAATCCACCTGAACTGTGGGAGACCTGGGTCTGGTCACTGGGTTGGGAAGCTCCCCTGGAGAAATACCCACTCCAGGATTCTGGCCTGGAGAATTGCATGGACCGTATAGTCCATAGGTCACAAAGAGTCGGACAGGACTGGTGACTTTCACGTTCACTTTCTGCTTAGGGATGGTATTCCCAGGTGGTGTTAGTGGTCAAGAACCCACCTGCCGATGCAGGAAACATAGGAGACACAGGTTTGATCCCTGGGTCAGGAAGACCCTCTCGAGGAAGAAATGGCAACCCACTTCAGTACCTTTGCCTAGGGAATCCCATGGACAGAGGAGCCTCGAGGGCTATAGCTCATAGGCTTGCAAAGAGTCAGACATGACTGAAGTGACTTAGCATGCACGCATGCACTGCTTAGGTATGGAATTGAAATGCTTGTGATGAAAAGATACGAAGAAGGCGGCAAAGGAGGAGGAGAAGCGGCAGCTGATTTGCAGATTCAGAGGGGACCCTGGGTAGGGCATAAGAGAAGGGTCTGGGATATGGGTCTCTGTCTCTTTCAGAACCATCCCCCCTGGTAGCAGCATTCTTTCCCTCCAAGCACTTCTCTGCTTGTATCCATACATGGCCCCCACTACTCATTTACACACACCCCATACACAGACATTTGACTCAAGTAACATCAACCCAGGCTCAGTCTCTTGGCTAATGCTCCCTGTTCTAGAACATCCCCAGGTAGGCATGGGAGCCCCTCAGAGCCAGGCTCTACTTCAGCTGCTACAGTTGGCAAACCCTCATGCTGTATGTGATGTCACACATTGGGATCTTCTGGGGCAGAAAGTTCTTGATGTTTCAGGTGTGTGTTAGTTGCTCAGTCGTGTCTGACTCTGCAATCCCTGAACTGTAGCCTGCCAGGCTTCTCTGTCCATAGGATTCTCCAGGCAAGAATACTGGAGTGGGTTGCCATTTCCTCCTCCAGGGCATCTTCCCGGTCAGGGATCTAACATGGGTCTCCCTCATTGCAGGCAGACTTAACCATCTGAGCCACCAGGGAAGCCCTTGATGTTTCTTAAATCACAGCAGAGCCCCTAAAGAAAGGACCTGCCATGGGTCACAAGGGCCATCTTGTTGGTGGAAATTTCTCCACTCCAGAAGCCAGTGGAGAACTGACCCACTCTGCCCGGAACAGCTCCACTGTAAATGACCCCTCGGAAGCTCTTCCCTGTGGCTGTGATTCTTCCATGAGTCACTGCAATCAGATAAGATACATTCATTGCAGCCAATATGCACAAAGCACTGTGTTGATCTCATACTGAGGTCTTTCCAAAATAATTCACGACATCCACAGCAATTATGTCCAACCATAAATGGGGAGAAACCAGCCTGAGACCCTCCAACAGGAGAGCTCACTCTTATGTAGTCCCTCTGCTACTTCCAGACCATTAGAGATATTTGTAACGTAGATGAGGCCAGTCCTTTTGCGCAAAGTTGACAGACAAGAGGGAGATTCCAGAGAGAAATGCCACAGCAGCAAATGAATATAAATGATACTCTTCCACTCTGTGCTTAGAAAATGCCCCTTGTACCCGAATCTCAGAGCACTCCAGGACGCAAGGCTTGACTGGCACTTCCACTCACGTTAACCGTGAATGGTCAGAGCTTCTCAAGTCATTTGTGACAAGAAAGAACAAAAGTTCAGATACTTTTAAAATGCAATATTCTCACCTTCTGGGTAGTAAACAAAAGTGTGCAGATGGATAATGACATCTGTGGATTCTGGCTTCATTTCCCAGAGAGAAAATGTAAATGAATATGTAAAAAGTTGTCATATGTAGATAACACCTATGGTCCATCCAGTAGTTAACATTCTGCCCAACATTCTCCTGCAATGGATTCCATTCCTGGGTACAGCCTCGTGACTGTATTACACTGAGAAGGTAAAATAGATTTCTTCAATACCCACAGGCAGGCCAATATAGGAATGTTTAGTAAAAATGTCCAGTCAGTGGGTTTGACCCAGAATACTTCTGCACTAAGTAATACCTTCCTTTAGTTCTCTTCACTGGACGCTTGCTTGGAAATGCGCAATGGCTAAATGATTCGATGGGGTCTGCAAAGGTCAAGCCCTTAACTGGAAAGGCAGGGGCCCGCCTGAGGGATTGATTTGAAGGTTCATTTAAAATTCTCTTCGTACCTCTGTTTAAGGTGCTTCCCAGGTGGCGCTAGTGGTAAAGAACCTGCCTGGCAATGCAGGAGACATATGAGATGCAGGTTTGATTCCCTGAATCAGGAAGATCCCCTGGAGGAGGGCATGGCAACCCACTCCAGTATTCTTGCCCGGAGAATCCCCTGGACAGAGGAGCCTGGAGGGCTACAGTCCACAGGGTCGCAGACTCAGACACGACTGAAGCGACTTAGCACACACAAGGTGCACACACGGCATGAGTCACCACCCGTGCTCTGGCCACCAACGAGGGGCCTGGAGAGCAGTTGTTAGTAACTTTGGAACTGTTCGTAGGATTCATTTCGGGTCATCTTCATTTCAGGTCATCTTCAGAGGATGAAACTCACCAAGACTCTGAGGACATTTCTGCTGGGAAAGTAACACCTACCAGAGACAAACTGGCCCTCTGATCACTTGCACTGGATTCTGGAAGTCAAGGCTAATAGCTCGGGAATGAATCCGAGTGCATGGAGTATCTGGAAAAGGAACTTCTCCAAATGCAGTCGAAATGATTTCCAAATAGTTTCAAGAACGTTATTAGTCCACAGAACAACCATTGAATAATTATCAAGAATAATGGCATAAGGTATTCTGTAGTTGTAATCAAGAGTTAGCCTTGCTGTTACACTGATCAATTGCACAACAGTTTGCATTATCTTATACTCTAAAAATTTTCTACTCTGGTCAAATTAAAGTGTAAAGGAATATACAGATCATTGCTTGACTGATAACTGTTCTTGAACTAAAGAGTAGCTAGTGTGCAACTTTTGGTTCTAAAAGCAGTGGTCTATAAGCTTTTTCAAATGTAGATTTCTCTCTCACTTTTTTTTTTTTTGCCAAGCAAGGCAGTATGTGAGATCTTAGTTCCCTGACCAGGGGTTGAACCTGCACCCCGTGTAGTGCAAGTCTGGAGTCCTAAGCACTAGACGGTCAGCAAAGTCTCTAAATTTTCTTATCATACGCTATATTAGTTGAAAAAAATTCTGAACATGACCCCCCATATATGTATATAAATTTATTTGCAAATAATATACTAGCAGTAATACATTAGCATAAAACAAAAGTAGAAAATGTTCAAAGTCTAGAAAAAAATAATAATTTTATTTAGTGACTGCAAACTATTTAATAATTCTGTTCTCCTAACATTTTTTTAAAGAGAGTGAAGTGGTCAGATAGGTTTATTTTTGTGACTCTTGGCTGAAAACTCTGTGACATAACAGCTTGAAGTGTCCTGAGGTTCAGTTTATTTTGAAACTTGGCTTTTAATGGCTGTCATCACTTAAAATATCTCAGGAGATAAGTAAACCAACTAGGAAGAATCACATGTCTTAGCAAGTCAAACTTCTCATTTCAGATGTATCCACAAGTTATGCAAAGGTTTTAACTGAAATCTGGCTAAATTTCCAGCTTCTCTGAAGTCTATCAATCTTTCTTTTAAAAACCAATTATATAATGTCAAGGAATAATTCAGATATACTTAGCTAATTGTTTCACGTGCACTTCATTGACTTGTGCATAAGAATAAAGGTCAATTGACTGTTGTCATGGAACACAATTAAAAACAGGATGTATAAGAGAGAGGAGAGAGGGAAAACCCTGCTGGCGGCTAGAAATAGTGAATCTTACAGGCACATTTTGGGGTAAACAGATCAGTTGGAGACCGACAAGGAGATCAGTCTGAGTGTTGTGAGTAGGCCAAAATTAAAATATGGATCCAAAAACTCTTCATCTGGGAGATTTTTTAAAAGACGTGAGAAATTTTAGTTTGTAAGTTTTGTGCTGGTATTAGTTTGTTTTTTTAAATAAGCGATACATGTCATTTTCAGCAACAAAATCACCAACATTGGAAAGATTTGCAAATCTCTATTTTCAAAAATGCTCTCTCCATGAGATTCAGTTCTTTTGAAAACCAATACTTTCTCACTCATTGTTAAAACATCACTGTTATCTTGAAGGAACAGGTTAAGTCTGTTTATTTTTGTGAAAATCTCCTACAGCACCTTCATGACAGCTACAGTCATCATGGAAAAGATGAAGAAATGTGAAATAGTTTTTGCCAAAAAACCATTGTCAAACTTGATTTTTAAGTACTGTGCCACAATAAATTCTGTGATCTCTGTGTGGTACATGAGATTTTCAAGGTCACCCCTCACCTTATCACAACACTCTGAAAAGCCTCTCCTAAAGGCCTTGTTTTGTCACCAGATTTTACCATGTGGCTGGCATCAAGTGGCCCGCCCAAGACATCAGATGCCGTGGAAGACTTCACAATGGTCCACGGACACCGTGACTCTCCTTAGGGGACCATTAGTCTGTACCTCCACCCAGATGCTAAGCCTGCCAAAATGTATCATTTTGACCCAAAAAAAAAAAAAAAAGTGAGTGGTGCTGATGTTTATGACTTCTGAGCAGGTGCTACAGGAGCTAGTTGATGGTTCACTAATCTCTCTGTTTCTCTACCACTCCCACTGGCAGAGCTCCAGGTCCAGGTTGCTTCATCATCCTGGGTCCTCGAGCAAAAACTACTTGGACTAGAGAAAGCATGTCCCAGACATCACATGGGGCGCCTCTACTAAATATTTGGGCATTCTCACCCCAATTTTTTTTCACTGTTTACCTGAAATTTGTTTTATCTGGCATCCTGGGTTGTAAGTCACTGATGTTTGGGGATTGTTTGGTTTGGCTGCAAACCCAATTTTACTGAACTGATACAGCAGCTGACCACAGCCCAAGGAAGGCCAACTGTGTCAACTTGTATATTAAATATATTAACAGTAAGGCTTTGCTGTTATCTAGTTGCTAAGTCGTGTTTGACTCTTTTGTGACTCTGTGGACATAGCCTACCAGGCTCTTCTGTCTATGGGATTTCCCAGGCAAGAATACTGGAGTGGGGTGCCATTTTCTTCTCCAGGAGATCTTCCCCACCCAGGGAGCAAACCTTCATCTCCTGCATTGGCAAGTGGATTCTTTACCACTGAGCCACCAGGGAAGCCCATAATAGTAAGGTCTATGAGTAAGTGATAGTCGCTGTCATGTTGACTCTTTCTGACCCCATGGACTGTAGCCTGCCAGGCTCATCTGTCTTCAGAATTTGCCTTTACTTTTCAGATTAAAAAAAAAGAAAAAAAGAAAAGAAAAAGCCATAGTTTTTCCTGCACCCCAGGGAATTATTTTAGGAGATTGCTGTTCTAAGGTGTGGTCTGCAGGGCAAGGTGGTCAGACACTAGTAACTCACTAAAAAGCACAGATTGCTCAGCGCTGCCCCAGTGATACCATCTTAGAATCTGGAGACGGTAGAGGATCTGCTCACTTAACAAGTTCCTCAGGTGATTCTAAAGCAAATCAACACTCCACTGGCTGGTGTTTGCAACTTAACCTTTTTAAAGGCTAACAGTACTAACTAGTACTCAGAGACCTGGGTACTGGTCCTGCCTCTGCTATTTACACGAGCTCTGCATGATGTTCAGTGGGTCAGCTCTATTCTCCTTTCTGGATGGCATTGCTGTCATCTAAAGAGGAATGAGACTGACCCAGACATCTCAAATCCCTCTTCCAGCTCAAAGTCTAGGAGTGGAGGTCAGAAAATCAGGGCCTTCCAAGGTCCAGCAGGCAACAGACACCGTGAGGCTGCGGAGGTGTCGGACACTGGGTCACGGAGGGGCCCTTGACAAACAGAAGGGCCCCAGGCCGTCTCAGTGCTCCCTGGCATTTTCCTGTGTGGGCGCAGCGGCAAATTCGGGAATTCCTAGGGCCATAGGCATACCTGCCTTACATATAACTGTAAAAAGCTGGTGAAAGACTTCTAATTTTGCTTTGGTAAATACTGTGTTCCACAAGTAACTAAATGAGTTTATGATTGACTGACATGTCTCTGAAATCATCATACGGGCCGGGAGGATTTTTGTCAGCAGAGGAAATCTAATGTACCAATTATTCTAGAATGGAACAAACTGTGTGAAAACTAACTTTAGTCATTAAGGACATTGACACTGCAATATATTGGAGACACACATTCATTAACATTTTTAGCTTTTTTCTGTGAGATTATATATATCTTGAGCCAACAAGGTTTTTATGTCTGAAACATTTCGATAAGCATTTTAAAAGCCTGTTGGCACCAGTCATTTGATCTGCATTAGCTTAAGGGCTAAAACACTTTCGTGGGCTGATGCTGCTCTGGTACTGGTAAAACAGAGACGATCCGACAGGACATTATCGAGGAGCTCAGTCAGCAAGGGAGGCAGATACAAATAAGTAATTTTTCTATAGGCTTCCCTCACGGTTCAGTGGTATAATCTGTCTGCCCTGGGTTGGGAAGATCCCCTGGAGGGGAAAATGGCAACCCACGCCAGTCTTCTTGCCTGAAGAATTCCATGGACAGAGGAGCCTGGTGGGCTACAATCCATGGAGTCACAAAGAGTTGGACACGACCTAGTGACTAAAGAAATGACAAAAATAATTTTTCTGTTAAAGGGACAAGTGCCAGATAAAGTGCCAGATAAAGCTGCATCAAGTTTCAGGAACAAACCCCATGAGATAAGGAGAGGGCGCGAGGTGTCAGGAGAGACTTATTAGGGATGACACATGCGATGGAGAGTCTTCACGAATAAATCAGCCAGGTGAGGAAGGGAAAGGTATTCCAGGCAAAGGAAAATCACCAGCAGACACAGATTTATGGGACAACTCGCTGAAGCAGCAGCGTCGCTTAGGTGGTGATGGCATCAGGCACTGGGGAGGCAGGTAAACAGGTGAGAGCGCTGACTGGTTACAAGGCCCAGGACGCGGCTCCTGCAGGGCAGAGGGGGCCACAGAGGATGAAGCATCCTTGGAGGAGCTGGCCGCTGGGGGCGAGGAAGGAAAGGAAGGCAGACGCTGGGAAAACACAACAACGAACATACATGTCTCAAAATGTCAAGTTCTGGAAGTTATGGTCCAAGTCTTCCCACATTACATTTCCATCACACACATTAAAAACAATAATAACTTAAACCCAAAGCACATAAACATTTCCAAGCGGGAAAAGAAAATAATAAGCACGTAGAACCAGCCATGAGGGGTCCTCCTCCTTTAGTACCTAAACTCTCTAGTCCTGCCCTGTTAAGAGACCCCAGAAACCCCGCCCCTCCTCAGGCTTCCCTCCACAAACCCTTCCTGGGCATCCTCAGTTCCCCCAGCCCGAAGCATGCTCTCACGGTCCCCTCTGCTGCCGACTCTCTCTGTGCTGAGCTCCTGGCTCTCTGTCTGTTTGATTCTTTGCCTTTTCACAAGCTGTTTCCAGCACATTTTCTCCCTAGGCCTCATCAACAAGGGTTCAAGCACTTAGCTCTCAAGTACTTAGTCGCTCAGTCGTGTCCGACTCTTTTCGACCCCATGGACTGAAGTCCGCCAAGCTCCTCTGTCCATGGCGATTCTCCAGGCAAGAATACTGGAGTGGGTAGCCTTCCCCTTCTCCAGGGTAGTTCTCAAAAGGCATGCAATATATGTGAGTGTTAAAGAAAGAATTACAGTTACCTCAGGAAATCCCTTCTTACAAACACAGAACTATATACTAAATCAACAGAATTTAAGGATCATTAGATGATAAATTATGTATGTATAAAAGCTTACTGAAATGATGTTTTACTATAAAATAATGCATAACAGGAAAGAAAAATAGGAAAATGAAGCTTTAAAGAATATTAAATCACTATTTTACCCCTCAGAGATAACATTTTTATTGACATTGACACAGAAATAGATATGTTTGTAAAATCAAGATCTTATCACAAGTGTGCTTTAGATTCTTTTTCTCACTTAACATCATGCACAATTTTATAGTACAGGCACCTTTAACGGAGCCTGTGGAGTTTACATGTTCTTGAAAAATAAGTGAATTGTTGCACAAGTTAATGATATTATGTACCAAAAGTAGACTTAACCATTCTCCTAATGTTAAACATTTGTATTCAACTTACTACAATGTAAAATAACAATGCATTACCTGCAAAAACACAAAGCAATGACTGCAAAATCCAAACAAAAAATTATAAATATCAAAACCAATACATGTTGATTTAAGGGTCTACAAAATGTACTATAAAATTCAGTTATATTTAATTCATAAAATATTTTGTTATAATTGAAACAATTTGTAAATTGTTTGCTAACAGACACAAGGACTTCTAAATCTACAGATAATTAGTGCCTTATCAGCACCTGATATAACTTACAAATTGAGACAAATTGTAAAAGCAAAACTAATTTTTTAAAACCACTTCCAACATTTTACTGCAAAATACAACATTTTAATGAAGGCTGTAGCTCCATTTAGCTACATTTGGTAGGATAGATATTGAGTGTTCCCTCGTAGCTCAGTTGGTTAAGAATCTGCCCACAATTTAGGAGACCTGGGTTCAGTTTCTGGGTTGGGAAGATCCCTTGGAGAAGGAAACAGCAACCCACTCCAGTATTCTTGCCTGGAGAATCCCATGGACACAGGAGCCTGGCAGGCTACAGTCCATGGGGTCGCAGAGTCAGACACGACTAAAGTGACTAAACCGTCACCATATTGAGTGCTGGCTCAGAGGCTAACTTGGTTTTGCTGTTTCTCCACCTTTTTGCAGCTCAAGGGACTGGCATTATCTCCTGGTGGTTTGGTAGAGATTCTGAATCTCAGGCTCCTTCTAGACCAACTGAATCAGGATCTGCATGCCAACTAAAACCCCAGGTTTTAGTTGGGCCTTTTCAGGCTGGAGAAGGCCCTGAATCACTGCAATACCCTTTGCCAGATCCCTAGATTCTAAAGGAAATCAGCCCTGAATACTCATTGGAAGGACTGATGGCTGAAACTCCCAATACTTTGGCCACCTGGTGCGAAGAACTGACTCACTGGAAAAGACCCTGGTGCTGGGAAAGATCGAAGGTGGGAGGAGAAGGGGACGACAGGACGAGATGGTTGGATGGCATCACCCACTGGATGGACATGAGTTTGAGTAGGCTCCGGGAGTTGGTGATGGACATGTAGGCCTGGCGTGCTGCAGTCCACCGTATGGCAAACAGTCAGACACGACTGAGCGACTGAACAGAACTGAGATCCCTGGGGTGCGATAAATAAGGGGGCTCTCCGTAATTGCTCCACTAAGATCTGGAAAAAGCAAGAGAGTTCCAGAAAAACATCTATTTCTGCTTTATTGGCTATGCCAAAGCCTTTGACTGTGTGGATCACAATAAACTGTGGAAAATTTTGAGAGAGATGAGTATACCAGACCACTTGACCTGCCTCTTGAGAAATCTGTATGCAGGTCAGGAAGCAACAGAACTGGACATGGAACAACAGACTGGTTCCAAATAGGAAAAGGAGTACGTCAAGGCTGTATATTGTCACCCTGCTTATTTAACTTATATGCAGAATACATCATAAGAAATGCTGGACTGGAGGAAACACAAGCTGAAATCAAGATTGCTGGGAGAAACATCAATAACCCCAGATATGCAGGTGACACCACCCTTAAGGCAGAAAGTGAAGAGGAACTAAAAGAGCCTCTTGATGAAAGTGAAAGAGGAGAGTGAAAAAGTTGGCTTAAAGCTCAACATTCAGAAAACGAAGATCATGGCATCCAGTCCCATCACTTCATGGGAAATAGATGGGGAAACAGTGGAAACAGTGTCAGACTTTATTTTTTTGG
>SJXQ01006121.1:430032-465217 GCA_006408695.1 Aepyceros melampus
GACAGTGAAGTGCAAAAGACGTAAGTTACTACCCTCAAAACTGTGTCCCTTTGGAGAAGGTAGTGAGAAGTTATATCATAATGGTTCAGAGAAGGCCTGGCCAGCTCATGGACATTCATCTGATTGGCTGGCGGTGAGGTCATCAGGAGTCAGCATCATTGCCCTGCTAGTTCCAACCTGTTTGGGGTCTGTATACTTGTGGGCAGCCTACTGTTAGCATACAATACACTAACTGCTAACTTCTCCCACCCTGAGGGGGTTTTGGTCTCAGGGCTTAGTAAAACTCCGGTTCTTGATGTCTCATTGCAGAAAAATTCAGTGAGAGACAAAATGAGCCTCAAGAGGTAGATTTATTTAGAGGGAAACTCCACAGATGAATATGGGCCACTCAGAAGGCAAGAATGGCCTCTCCTTCCTTAGCCTTAAATGTCAAAGTTCTTGTGATTCTACCGTAAGTGATCTCATTTTGTCCACACATTGTCCTCCTGCCTGTGGTGGTGTAGCCACGGGTTCTGGGAAACAAACTCACTCAGAAGGACAGTGCAGAGAGTGGAGTGCAGTTTATTACACCGGGGGGCCCAAGGCAGAGTCTCCTCTTAGCCAAGGACCCCAACCAGTTTTTTTGAAAACCTTATATACCCTAAGTGTCCGTGCTCAAACACCCCTCCCTAAATTCTCTGAAACTAGTCTGAACAAAGGAAAAGAAAGATATAATCAAAGTTAACCCGTGTGCCTTAAGCCTAGGTAGTTAACTGTGGACAATTATCAATAGGCCTGTGGTCATACCCCAATAAGCATAATAGAATTTATGATTCTATTCGGTTACACAGATAATTAGGGTATTCTTTTAGGCCACGGAGAGTCTAGGTACTAGCCGTAAAAGCCCTGGGGCTCTTCCATCTGGGGGGTCTGGTTTTCCAGTTGGTACGTCATTTCCATAGCTACTGGGTGTATAGCTCAAAGTCCACAGTCCAGCCCAGGATGGAGTCCTGCTTTCAAGATGGAGCCTGTTCTGTCTGTTTCCTCTTTCAATGGGACAATGACACCCAGGTAACTAGGGCTGGCTCCTCCTCCTGCCGAGCTCCATGGTGCTGTGTCCATATCTGAATTCAGGAACCCCTTCCCCCACTAAGCATGCACATAGACCCCTGCCACTCTTCCCTCCACTCCTGTCTCTTAATGCTTCTTTCTTCTTCATGATGGCGCCAGTGCCTGTGGTTCTGCCCAGCCTCCCTCCGGTCACTTGCTGAGACCCCCTGATCCTGCCTCCCAGACATTGCTCAGTCCCTTCCAGCCACCTCATCATCGTTGCTGCCACACTGTCCAAGCTCCTGTTTCATCTCAGACTCTCATGCCACACTCTCAAACTTCTGTTCATCCTGAACAGCTCCTAGGATCCAGCCCCTCGGGTCACACTGCTCCATCGACCTCTCACTTTCCACTCCAGTGATGCTGTGTGTTAGTCCCTCAGTCGTGTCTGACTCTGTGACTCCATGGGCTGTAGGCCACCAGGCTCCTCTGTCCATGGGATTCTCCAGGCAAGAGTACTGGAGTGGGTTGCCATTCCCTTCTCCAGGGGATCTTCCTGACCCAGGGATCAAACCTAGGTCTCCCGCATTGGGGTCAGATTCTTTACCATATGAGTGACTAGGGAAGCCTGTTTTTAAGAATAATGTAGTAGGTAGCTGTTCCCTTCTCCAGGGGATTTTCCCAACCTAGAGATCAAACCCAGGTGTCCTGTATTGCAGGCAGGTTCTTTACTGTCTGAGCCATCAGTGATACTGAGGTCCTTGCATTTCCAGCTCTTTCCCGAGAGCACTGCCTTCCTCCACCTCTGTCTTCCTCTCAAGCTTCAGCTCTCTGGTGCTCTTTGATCCCCCAGCAGCTGTCAGAGATTCTTCCTGTGCCAGCTTACCCTTCCTCCATGTGTGCTCCATCCAGTCTTTCTTTCATTTTAATTATTTGCATGTCTGTCTCCCCACACAATTCCTCCTGCTCTGTAAGCAGGAGTCACACCTTTCATCTTTGTTTTCCAGAGTTTTATAATGCATATTACATAAAAAGCATTAAGTGTGACTTGGGAATTCCCTGGTGTTCCAGTGGTTAGAATTTCGAGCTTCCACTGCAGGGGCACTGGTTTGTCCCTGGTCAACAAACTAAGATCCTGCAAGCTGCACGTTGTAGCCAAAAAAAGGAGTGACTAGAACAGGTGGATCATGTGGTGTCCTGGGTTCTCTCGTCTGTAAGAGGAGGTGATGTTAGAGTTCTGATGTCATTCACTTTGTGGGTTTAAACTTGTCTGTACATAGCCTGTTGTCGTTTTGAGCCTACATTGCTGAAACTGTCCACTTTGTAATATTTCTACATGAACTAATGCCACTGCATGCAATAAGAGCTGCTCCTCTGAAGCCCAAAATCTTCTGTCAGCTGCCTGTTTTTTTCCCCACCAGCATAAACTGGAATGGGATTTGCAGCAGAGGGAGGAAGAGATTGCTGAGCTGCAGAAAGCTCTGAGTGACATGCAGGTCTGCCTCTTCCAGGAGCGAGAGCACGTCCTACGCCTCTACTCAGAAAATGACCGCCTAAGAATCAGGTACTAACGGGAGGAAGGAGACGCCAGGGGCATGTTTCTAAACCGCATGGAACAAGATGCATTTCTTCCGTGGTCCTCTTGGCTGCATTCCCAGGGAGCAGGCTCTGAGATAGGGGTTTGCCTGCACAATGGTCAATAGGGAGACTCTTAAGGGGAACAGCTCTAAGCAGATTTGGGTTGAGGGAGAATTTGAATTAACAATGGAGTCCACCAAGGACTTCCGGGTGGTTCAGTGGTAAAGCATCCCTCTAGTGCAGGAGACACAGTTTCGATCCCTGGGTTGGGAAGATCCCCTGGAGAAGAAAACGGCAACCCACTCCAATATTCTTGCCTGGGAAATGCCATGAACAGTGGAGCCTGGTGGGCTACTGTCGATGGGTTTGCAAGAGTTGACACAACTTAGTGACTACACCACCACCACCAGAGTCCACCAAGGGACAGAGGTCTTAGTCGGCCCCACAAGGAGTGATCCGTCATTGGACGCAGCTCCCACTAGGAAGGGATATGAACTTGGGAGAGGCGGCCCCCTTCAGCCCAGGGCAGTTGCTGGAGAAGGACCGAGCCCCTGGGGACGGGCATCTGAGCAGTGTGCTGGGACACCCACTACAGTGCAGTTCTTTTAATTCTTGTAAAATACACTTAACCTAAAATTTACTCTTTTAATCATTTTTAAGTGTGTAGTTCAGTATCGTGAAGTGCACTCATGTCATCATGCAGCCACACCACTGTCCATCTCCAGAATGTTCTCATCTTCCCACACAGAGGATTTTTATAGGACTTCATGAAATCTGTAGATTGCTCTCAGCAATATTGACATCTTAATATTATGTCTTCCAATCGATGGACACAGGATGTCTTTCCATTTGTTTATTTCATCTTTAATTTCTTTCAGGAGTGTTTTCAGTATACAGGTCTTTCCTTCCCTTGGTTAATTCCTGAATATTCTTTTTCATGCTGTTGTGCATCAAATTCTTTTCCTAATTTTCTTTTCAGATTTTTCAATCAGTGTATAGAAATGCATGTTGGATTTGTGTTATTCTCCTTTGCTGAAATCCTTTACTAGTTCTTTAACAATTTTTCAGATTAAAAAAAAATTTTTTTTGTGGCACCCTTAGGGTTTTCTGAGTATAAGATCATGTCATCTGTGAATAAGGATTATTTTATTTCTTGCTTTCCAACTTGAATGTCTTTTCTTTTTCTTGCCTACTTGGTCTGGCTAGGACTTCAGTACTAAGTTAAATAGAAGTTGCACAATGGTCAGCCTTGTCTTGTTCTTGATCTTAGTAGAAAATTTGCAGTTTTTCACCATTGAGTGTGACTTTAGCCGTGGGTTTTTATTTGTGGCTTTTATTGTGCAGAGGTTGTTTCCTGCTCTTCTTAATTTGTTGAGTGCTTTTATCTAAAAAAGGTGTTGAATGTTGTCAGCTGCTTTTTCTGTATCAGATGATGGTCGTGTGTTTTCCTCCTTCATTGTATCAGTGTGATATATTACTTTGATCAACTTTCATATGTTGAACCTTGCTTGTATTCCAGGAATAAATTCCACTTAATCATGGTGTATCCTTTTAATATGCTGCTGAATGCAGGTTTGCAATGTTCTGTGGAGAATTTTTGTATCGATGTCTGTAAGGTCTATAGTGGTTTTCGTGTAGTGTCTGTCCAGCTTTTGTATCGGAGTGCTGGCCTCATAGAAAGTGAAAGTAACTGTTGCTTCCTCTTCGGTTTTTGGAAAAGTTTGAGGATGATTGCTATTAGTCCTTCTTTAAGTGTTCAGTGGAATTCACCATGGAAGCCATCAGGTCCAGGGTGTTTCTTTGTTGGGAGGTTTTTGATTTCCTGGGTCTCCTTAATAGTTTCAGCCTTGACCTAAAGCAGCACTTCTTTTCAGTTCTGGGCCATGAGGAAAAGTCACCTTCCACGATACCTGCTCCACGGGTCAGTGCGGTGTCCCGTGTAACCTTCCACGACACCTGCTACAAGCATTAGCACAGTGTCCTGTGTCACTTTGCACGTCACCTGTTACAAGCGTCAGCGCAGTGTTCCTTGTCACCTTCCATGTCACCTGTTACGTGGGTCAGCACAGTGTCCCAGAGAAAGGGCATGTTGTCTTCAGACACTGAGCAGTTCCTCTGGCATTATGAGTCCTTGGTGGTGGTAGTCATGAGGTACAATAATCTGTCCTTCATCTTGAAGGGAATGGCCTGGCATGCCTCGATCAGACCCCTGAAACTTGCTGACGTGCTATGTGTAGGGTTTACCTCCGACCCTTTGGAGTTTGAGGGTTCTGAAGAGGAACTAAAGAGCCTCTTGATGAAAGTGAAAGAGGAGAGTGAAAAAGTTGGCTTAAAGCTCAACATTCAGAAAATGAAGATCATGGCATCTGGTCCCATCACTTCATGGGAAATAGATGGGGAAACAATGTCAGACTTTATTTTGGGGGGCTCCAAAATCACTGCAGATGGTGACTACAGCCATGAAATTAAAAGATGCTTACTCCTTGGAAGGAAAGTTATGACCAACCTAGATAGCATATGTCAAAAGCAGAGATATTACTTTGCCGACTAAAGTCCATCTAGTCAAAGCTGTGGTTTTTCCTGTGGTCATGTATGGATGTAGAGTTGGACTGTGAAGAAGGCTGAGCGCTGAAGAATTGATGCTTTTGAACTGTGGTGTTGGAGAAGACTCTTGAGAGTCCCTTGGACTGCAAGGAGATCTAACTGGTCCATCCTGAAGGAGATCAGCCCTGGGATTTCTTTGGAAGGAATGATGGTGAAGCTGAAACTCCAGTACTTTGGCCACCTCATGCAAAGAGTTGACTCATTGGAGAAGACTCTGATGCTGGGAGGGATTGGGGGCAGGAGGAGAAGGGGACGACCGAGGATGAGATGGCTGGATGGCATCACGGACTCGATGGACGTGAGTCTGAGTGAACTCCGGGAGATGGTGATGGACAGGGAGGCCTGGCATGCTGTGATTCCTGAGGTTGCAAAGAGTCAGACACGACTGAGCGACTGAACTGAACTGAACCCACTTGAACTTCTTGTTTGTCCCATCTGATTTAATTTGATAGCTCAGTAGTGAACAGATCCAGGTCCCTTTGGACAAATATGATATTGAACAGAAGAGCCAATGGTCCTCAGAAAGCCTGTAGAAGTATCCTCTTGTTCACATCACCCGAATGAGAACTGCTCTGGTCCTGTTGCTCGTGGAAGCGAGTACATTTGCTTAACCATTGCCACATGCTGTGTACCTAAGACCAGGCTCTCTGCTCTAGCAGAAACGCTACTGCAGCTGGCACAGTCACAGACTTGTACCTACTTGTTAGCAGTGTGTTGTTGCCTGTCTGGTTTTGCAGGATCATACTTGTGAATTAATGGGGATTTGATGGGGACCCTCACTCTTACCATTGTGCCTGGGGTGCGGAGAGGCAGTTTCAGAGGCTTTCACTTGCTTTAACACAGAAACTAAGAAAACAATTTGGAGATTTTGCCAACTGCCAATTATATTCATTTCAGTTATACATTTGGAGATGGGGAAATGACCCCTGACTGGGTTTGGATCCAGTGGACCCACTTTGAGCTGGACCAGAACCAAAATTCTGTTTATTACCTGGTTCCTGTATGCCCCAGATAATGCTACAGCCATGAAATTAAAAGATGCTTACTCCTTGGAAGGAAAGTTATGACCAACCTAGATAGCATATGTCAAAAGCAGAGATATTACTTTGCCGACTAAAGTCCATCTAGTCAAAGCTGTGGTTTTTCCTGTGGTCATGTATGGATGTGAGAGTTGGACTGTGAAGAAGGCTGAGCGCTGAAGAATTGATGCTTTTGAACTGTGGTGTTGGAGAAGACTCTTGAGAGTCCCTTGGACTGCAAGGAGATCTAACTGGTCCATCCTGAAGGAGATCAGCCCTGGGATTTCTTTGGAAGGAATGATGGTGAAGCTGAAACTCCAGTACTTTGGCCACCTCATGCAAAGAGTTGACTCATTGGAGAAGACTCTGATGCTGGGAGGGATTGGGGGCAGGAGGAGAAGGGGACGACCGAGGATGAGATGGCTGGATGGCATCACGGACTCGATGGACGTGAGTCTGAGTGAACTCCGGGAGATGGTGATGGACAGGGAGGCCTGGCATGCTGTGATTCCTGAGGTTGCAAAGAGTCAGACACGACTGAGCGACTGAACTGAACTGAACCCACTTGAACTTCTGTTTGTCCCATCTGATTTAATTTGATAGCTCAGTAGTGAACAGATCCAGGTCCCTTTGGACAAATATGATATTGAACAGAAGAGCCAATGGTCCTCAGAAAGCCTGTAGAAGTATCCTCTTGTTCACATCACCCGAATGAGAACTGCTCTGGTCCTGTTGCTCGTGGAAGCGAGTACATTTGCTTAACCATTGCCACATGCTGTGTACCTAAGACCAGGCTCTCTGCTCTAGCAGAAACGCTACTGCAGCTGGCACAGTCACAGACTTGTACCTACTTGTTAGCAGTGTGTTGTTGCCTGTCTGGTTTTGCAGGATCATACTTGTGAATTAATGGGGATTTGATGGGGACCCTCACTCTTACCATTGTGCCTGGGGTGCGGAGAGGCAGTTTCAGAGGCTTTCACTTGCTTTAACACAGAAACTAAGAAAACAATTTGGAGATTTTGCCAACTGCCAATTATATTCATTTCAGTTATACATTTGGAGATGGGGAAATGACCCCTGACTGGGTTTGGATCCAGTGGACCCACTTTGAGCTGGACCAGAACCAAAATTCTGTTTATTACCTGGTTCCTGTATGCCCCAGATAATGCTTCATTTCACTAGGTGTCAAAGTCAGCTCAAACTGTCCAGCAGCCCTTCCCCACGGTGCACAGTTACTGGAATAAATGGCCGTGGGCCCTTAGAGAAAGGGCTGAGTGATTGTGACCATGGATTCTGGCTGAGGCCTCACTAGGTCTTACATCTCAGAGAGTCAGCTTCTTCTTTAGGTAGTAGTCTTGACAGCTGGCTGGGGTGTGGGAAATGGGGCAGAGATTGTGAGTTTGTATAGAATGCAGCCCAACCTTCCTCCTGCCTTTACTTTTATTTGATTGTTCAGGCTCTCCCCTGTTGACCACTCACCTGTCTTGGCCTAAGAACCCTGTAACAGGTCTGCACATCCCAGGCTCTGAAATCTCATTGTGTTTTTTAAAGATTTTTTAATAAAGTCTTTATTGAATTTATAACATGTTACAGTATTCTTCTGCTTTATGTTTTACTTTTTTGGCTACAAAGTATGTGGGATTTAGCTCCCTGACCAGGGATCAAACCTGCTCCCCTTGCATTGGAAGGCGAAGTCTTAACCACTGGACCAGCAAGGAAGTCCCTGACATTTCTCTTAAAGTTTGCTTCCTTGGTCCATTTGTGGTATCAACTGTCTGGGGTCAGTTTCCTGGAAAATGAACTCCGCAGTGGAGATTTGCTTGCAGGAGGTTTGCGGGGAGTGTGCTCAGGAGTAAACCACCAGGGGGCACTCGGGAGAGTCTGAGTGGGCAGAGGCTAAGTGGCGATTCAGTGACAGCAGGCCTCAGCCCCTGCCACTGGGTGCCCTTCTAGGATGGTCCTCAGATCCTGAAGCGAGGTGAGAGGACTGAGCTTCGCACCCCTCAGTAGCCAGGCCCCAGGTGCAATCTGCTCCTTGAGCAGACAGTTGGTGAGACAGGCCGCCTGGACTCAGAGCAGGCCTGGAGACAAATCCAGCTGTGAACTGTCAGCTCCCACGTAGCTGAAGAGGCAGATTTGGACAGTACACCCTGGTGTCTGCCTTCACGCTCTTCAACCAACTGATTGAGGTTATCTCCTGCCGGGTTGTCTGAATTCCTGAATCTAAATGCCTGATACTCTTAAAATTAGAGCTGAAGTCTAGATAAATCCTATTTAATTTAATTTAGTTAATTTTTTGGAACCTATTGGTGATGCTCTCTCCTCTCTGTTGACATTTTTGATTTTCAATGTTTCAAGCGAACAGCAAAGTGATTCAGTTATGCATAGATATATGTATATACCTATAAATATACATATATGTATACAAATATATTTACTTTTCAGATTTTTTCGCCAGATAAGTTATTACAGGATATTGAGTAGAGTTTCCTGTACACAGTAGGACCATCTACTTTATATCTAGTGGTGTGTATATGTTAATCCAGACTCCCAGTTTATCCCTCCCCTTCCCCTTTGGTAACCATAAGTTTTTTTTCTACATCTATTAGTCTGTTTTTGTTTGCAAATTAGTTTGTTTATATCATTTTTTAGATTCTACATATGAGTGATACCATGATATTTGTCTTTGTGTGACTTCACTTAGTATGATAATCTCTAGGTCGATCCATGTTGCCACAAATAGCATTATTTCATTCTTTTTTTATGACTGAGTAACATCCCATTGTGTGTGTGTAGTGAAGTAAAGTGAAGTGAAAGTCACTCAGTCAGGTCTGACTCTTTGTGACCCCATGGCATTCTCCCCATGGAATTCTCCAGGCCAGAATACTGGAGTATTCTGGAGTATATTACTGGAGTATTCCCTTCTCCAGGGGATCTTCCCAACCCAGGGATCAAACCCAGGTCTTCTGCATTGCAGGCAGATTCTTTGCCAGCTAAGCCACAAGGGAAGCCCAAGAGTACTGGAGTAGGTAGTCTATTTCTTCTCCAGCAGATCTTCCCTACCCAAGAATCGAACTGGGGTCTCCTACATTGCAGGTGGATTCTTTACCAACTGAGCTATTAGGGAAGCCCTGTGTGTATAGTACATCTTCTTTATCCATTCACCCACTGGTGAACACTTAGGTTGGTTCCATGTCTTGACTATTGTAAATAGTGTTTCTGTGAACAGTGGGGTGCATGTATCATTTTGAATTAGTTTTCATCTTTTCTGAGTATATGCACAGGAGTGGGATTACAGGGTCATACGGTAGCTTTATTTTTAGTTTCTTTAAGGAACCTCCGTAATGATCTCCATAGTGGCTTCACCAGTTTACATTCCCACCAACAGTGTAGGAGGGTAATACAATTTAATTTTAACTTGAGGTTATCATTGCTTTAAAAATAAATGAGTCAGAAGGGAGATCCTTTAAACAAACATTTACTTACTCTGAACACAATGTATGCTTATTCTCTATGAGAATTGCAGGGAGCTAGAAGACAAGAAGAAGATTCAGAATCTCTTGGCTCTTGTGGGAACAGACACTGGAGAAGTGACCTATTTTTATAAGGAGCCTCCCAACAAAGTAAGTCCTTCTTTATATGCAAGGTAGACAAGGCTTTTACAAAATGCAGACTGGGGTCCATAATCAGACAACTTTGATCCTTGCTAAAAAGAAGCTCAAAGGAGAATTAGCTACTATGGTTTCAGTTTGCTTTTTTTCAGAGCATTTTCTGCAATTACAAACAGGTTTGTGATTTTATTCTTTTTCTTCAAAAGCCTTGGAAAGTAACATTGTTTACCCCATTCTGCCATTTGGAAACCCTAAGCTTAGAGGAGGAGGTGTCTTGGATGAGATTAGAGAGAGCAGCAGGAACAGACTTAGTGTGGGAGCAAGTTTCAATACTAGGTTCTTTTTAGGTCTTCATTTACACCAATTACAAAAGTAATGCTTGGTCTTTGTTAAAAACAAACACAGATTTCAGGAATCTAATAGAAAAGTGACAGTGTCCCATAATTCTGTACCCTAGAGATAAAGCTTTTTTCCTACTCATATAGAAATATTTATGTGTATAATTGAGATTTCTACTTTTCACTCTATAAACAGTGCTTCAGTGAACATCTTTATACCTATCTATATATGCATGCTTCAGTGTTTCTATTACTTTCCTAAAGGACCTTGTCAAAGACCACTTTCTTTTTTTTTTTTGGTAGATATTGTCAAATAACCCTGAAATTTTATTTTTCCATTTATATCACCAGCACTGGTTTTAGTCAGTGTGTATTCAGTTTGTTAGTGGGTTTTATCCAGTTTGTCTTCTCTGGTCTCCCATATGCATGGCATCCTTATATGATTGTATAAGTTTTGACCAGTTTAATTTGTGAATGGTGTTTGATCTGCAGAACTAAAGCTAAAAAATGAAATACTATATTTATAGACTGTTTCTGTACTTTTTTTTTTTTTTTTGCTTCTTCAGGTCAGCATTCTCCAGAAGACTGTCCAGCCTGTAGAAGTACGTGAAAAGAATGAGTCTTCAGTTCTCAGAGCAGGTACCAACTGGATTTTTAGAAATTCTTTACTGATGCAGAATTAAAAAGCATGGTATAAATAATTAGACATTTTTTCTTACTATACAGTGATAATAAACATTCATAATCATGCTGCTGGTGGTCTCAGATCTTACTGAGCTTTTTTTTTAAAAAACCTTTCTATGATGTTTTAATAAAATAGAATAAAAGTGAAAGAGGAGAGTGAAAAAGTTGGCTTAAAGCTCAACATTCAGAAAACGAAGATCATGGCATCTGGTCCCATCACTTCATGGGAAATAGATGGGAAACAGTAGAAACAGTGTCAGACTTTATTTTGGGGGGGCTCCAAAATCACTGCAGATGGTGACTGCAGCCATGAAATTAAAAGATGCTTACTCCTTGGAAGAAAAGTTATGACCAACCTAGATAGTATATTCAAAAGCAGAGACATTACTTTGCCGACTAAGGTCCGTCTAGTCAAAGCTACGGTTTTTCCTGTGGTCATGTATGGATGTGAGAGTTGGACTGTGAAGAAGGCTGAGCGCCGAATTGATGCTTTTGAATTGTGGTGTTGGAGAAGACTCTTGAGAGTCCCTTGGACTGCAAGGAGATCCAACTAGTCCATCCTGAAGGAGATCAGCCCTGGGATTTCTTTAGAAGGAATGATGGTGAAGCTGAAACTCCAGTACTTTGGCCACCTCATGCGAAGAGTTGACTCATTGGAAAAGACTCTGATGCTGGGAGGGATTGGGGGCAGGAGGAGAAGGGGACAACTGAGGATGAGATGGCTGGATGGCATCACCGACTGGATGGACGTGAGTCTGAGTCCGGGAGATGGTGATGGACAGGGAGGCCTGGTGTGCTGTGATTCATGAGGTTGCAAAGAGTCAGACACGACTGAGCAACTGAACTGAACTGAATATGCTTATGGTGATGTCATAAGATATATTTGGAAAACATGTGGAATCACAGCCTATTAATTATTCTCTAACCCTCAGTCTCCTTATCCTTTTCTCTTTTATTAATGGAAATCGCAATTTTTAAAAATTGATGTATAAATAATTAGACATTTTTTTCTTACTATACAGTGATAATAAACATTCATAATCATGCTGCTGGTGGTCTCAGATCTTACTGAGCTTTTTTTTTAAAAAACCTTTCTATGATGTTTTAATAAAATAGAATAAAAGTGAAAGAGGAGAGTGAAAAAGTTGGCTTAAAGCTCAACATTCAGAAAACGAAGATCATGGCATCTGGTCCCATCACTTCATGGGAAATAGATGGGAAACAGTAGAAACAGTGTCAGACTTTATTTTGGGGGGGCTCCAAAATCACTGCAGATGGTGACTGCAGCCATGAAATTAAAAGATGCTTACTCCTTGGAAGAAAAGTTATGACCAACCTAGATAGTATATTCAAAAGCAGAGACATTACTTTGCCGACTAAGGTCCGTCTAGTCAAAGCTACGGTTTTTCCTGTGGTCATGTATGGATGTGAGAGTTGGACTGTGAAGAAGGCTGAGCGCCGAATTGATGCTTTTGAATTGTGGTGTTGGAGAAGACTCTTGAGAGTCCCTTGGACTGCAAGGAGATCCAACTAGTCCATCCTGAAGGAGATCAGCCCTGGGATTTCTTTAGAAGGAATGATGGTGAAGCTGAAACTCCAGTACTTTGGCCACCTCATGCGAAGAGTTGACTCATTGGAAAAGACTCTGATGCTGGGAGGGATTGGGGGCAGGAGGAGAAGGGGACAACTGAGGATGAGATGGCTGGATGGCATCACCGACTGGATGGACGTGAGTCTGAGTCCGGGAGATGGTGATGGACAGGGAGGCCTGGTGTGCTGTGATTCATGAGGTTGCAAAGAGTCAGACACGACTGAGCAACTGAACTGAACTGAATATGCTTATGGTGATGTCATAAGATATATTTGGAAAACATGTGGAATCACAGCCTATTAATTATTCTCTAACCCTCAGTCTCCTTATCCTTTTCTCTTTTATTAATGGAAATCGCAATTTTTAAAAATTGAGATATAATTGACATATAATGTTAGTTTTAAATGTGCAAAATAGTAAATTGATATTTGTGTATATTATAAAATATTCACCACAATAAGTCTAACTAATGCATCACTACACATGTGGAGATAAGCACTTTTGAGGTCTGCTTTTAGCAAGGAAACAAAAATTCTAACTCAAAATAACATGCACCCGGGATTCACAGCAATATTGTTTATAATAGTCAAGATATGGAAGCAGCCTAAGTGTTCATCAACGGATGAATGGTTAAAAAAGATGAATGAAATAGTACTCAGGGATTTAAAAAAATGAAGTCTTGCCATTTGCAGCAACATGGATGGATTTAGAGGGCATAATGCTAAGAAATAAGTCAGAAAAATATTGTATGATATCACTTATGTGTGGAATTTAAAAAATAAACTAGTAAGTATAGAACAAAAATAGACTCACAGATGTAGAGAACATACTAGTGGTTATCAGCAGGGTAAAGGAAGAGAAGGGGCAGAATAAGGCTAAAAGGCTTAAGAGGAACAAACTACTATGTATAAAATAAATAAGCTACAAAGATATATCATACAGGACAGGAAATATAGCAAGTACTTTATAAGTATAGACAGAGTATAATCTATAAAATTTTTGAATTGCTATGCATACACATGAAACAAATATTATAAATTACTATACCTCAATAAAAAGAATAAATAAGCTTCTTGAATCATCTAAATCATCAAGTTATGTTTAGTGCAGTTTTAGCGTTGCTTGTTTTTAAAATCATTTTGTCCATTGAAAATTGGGTTATACATCATAACTAAAATGTTTAGATTTAGTTTTTGTAATTCATTACCCTTTTTCATTAAAAAAGATTTTACAAAGAAATTAGATACAACTCTAAAGGGAAATTTAGTAGTTTATTCTTCAGAAAGATCCAGGTGACATCCTAACAGAGTTCCATTAAAAGATTCCTATTTGCACAATTGAGCGTTGCAGTTATTGTACATTGTCCTTTTTCTTCCTTTCCTTCTCTTCCATATAAAGAAAACCAACTTCTCTGCAAAATAATGTTGTTGCTTGAAAAGCAGAAAGAAGAGCTTAGTGAAGGTCTCCACTGTTTTCTGTTTTAGATTCTAAAGGCAGCAGGAGGAAGTCAGCAGGGAGAGAAAAGGATGTGAGCACTGGGCTGCATCAGAGAGACATCCAGACCCTCGCCCTCCAGGTATGACCATGGCCGCTCTGCACACAGGCCTGGAGCGGGTCCTCTGCCCCCGTTAGCATGTGCCGCATGCCTCCTGGCACATGGGTTTCCTCTGGGCATCTTGGGATTGAAATTAGAGGTTCTTCCTAATTTCCCAGAGCTCTGTCTTTACAACCGTTACTTTGTACTGCACCATTCTAGAAGTGCTGGTGTGAACCTGCAGTTCATTCAGCTCATAGGCCGAACCCTCCCGCCAGAGTCGTCACAGTCAGAACTCCCTGTGCAGCTGGCCTGGGACACGCAGAGCTGCAGCTGTCTGTCCCAAAACGGTGACCTTGGGGGTGCATCCATTTGTCTGGTGCATGTATTACAAAGTCTAAGAAAGTAATGAGTCACCCCCTCACCATCTGGTCGTCACATGTCACCTACAACCCTGAGTTTTCGTGTAACGGCACTCAAGTTCCTGTCCTTATCAGAGGGCGTGTTGATGTAAATGGACAGTTTCTACCTTTGGCCAGTGTCGCCATGTGGGGTCAAGACAGCCTGACTCAGACAAGGAAATCACATTATACTCATTTTGTGGCACTTTCTAAATTTAAAAATGAAGACACGAGTCTTTCTCTACACAACTGGGAAGTCCCAAAAGGGAGACAGTCCCAAAAGCCCAAAGAGAGAGATGGTGAGAAGGTGAGCGTCTCGGAGAGGGGAGACGGGCTTGTCCAGCCTTTCTGGTGTGACGTGGGTGCTCTGCTTGGTGTGGACAGTCTGCTCTCATGTGGCCTGAGACCACATGTAAGACGTAAAGAGGAGTCCAGTCGAGATTTTTCTCCTGTTTGTTTTGCTGCTGCACGTCTGTTTTTTTTTTTGTTTGTGGGGTTTTTGTTTTCTTGGAGAGAGGCTCGCTGGTAGAGGCGAGAAGCGAGCAGGAGTAGAGCGGGAGTGGACGCCTCGCCCCTCCGGCCTGTCCAGGTGGAGGCACTGCAGGCGCAGCTGGAGGAGCAGACCCGGCTCTCTCGGGAGCAGGTGGCAGGGCTCATGGAGGAGAGGCGGATCCGCGTCGAGGAAGTGCAGGTTCATCAGCAGAGAAGCCGGGACAGAATCACAGAGCTCACCAGAAGGTGGGTACTCATGAGCCACACTGGACATGTTTCGGTGTCTTCTGGGAGGTTTAGAAGGTCCAGGGGTCAGGACGGTCACACTCACTGCCAAGGTCGCAGGTTCAATCCCTGGTAAGAGAGCTAAGATTCCACAAGCTGGCAGTCCTGTCTAGTAGCAGCAAGGGTCCCGGCGCTGAAAGAACTGTCTCAGCAGACCCCCCATCTCCCCCCACCCCCTACCTTTCTCCCAGTTCCCTGGTGTGCTCATCTGATGCTTTTCCTACAGGACTGGGGGCTCTACACTCTCCCCTCAGCCCTTCTGAGGGTTGTAGTCTGATCTCACCGTCCTGGAATATCCTTTTCTCCACTGATAGGTTATCTAAGTCAGCATAACAGTCCTTTTCTCTTGTTCGACTTTACATACCTGCACCAGAAAATGGAAACTAGGTGTACTGCTGTTTTTACCCCATTCCTCCGCCTGCCTGTCCCCTGCTTTCTGCAGTCTGCTCTTATTCCCTGTTTTGCTTTAGCATGCCCTGTCTAAAGTCATCACTGAGTTTCTTCGTGTCTTTCTGTGTGTCTGGGCCTCTGACCACCCCCTCTTTGAAATCCATCTCCCTTGGTTCCCACAGCACCTGTCTTTCTTGGTTCTCCCCGTTTCACCCTCCTCAGCTGTTGGTCCACTTCCAGTGACCAGAGCTGGGCTGTAGAGACATCTTCAATAAAGTATGTTTGAAAACCTCAAATTCACCATGGCTGAAACTCAACTTTCTCTTTCTCGACAAGCACCTCTACCCATCTCAGACCTGCTGCTCCATTCTTTCCCATTTAGCCCAGTGCCGTCGCATCCGTGTAGTTTCTCAAGTTCGGATACTCAGGGTCGTTTTCAGCTCCCTACTCTCCAGTTCCTGATTCCAAACCCCATCATCTGTGAACCCAGAAGCCTCTCCTGTCCGTTCTTGGCCCTCTCGTTCCCGGCTCACACTGTGTTCTGGTTTAATCATTGCTGTCACCAAGCTGGGTTTCCTGTCGCCGGTCCCCTTGTGCCCTGCAGGCTTCCTCCCTGTGAGTGTCTCTGCTGCCTTGGCCCTTGGGAGTCTCAGCCCTCAGTCTCTGCTCCTCTGGTTACAGCTCACCTCATTCTTCAGCCAGACTCCTGAGGCTGTGGTCCATGCAGCAATCAATGGTGCAGCAGCCCCTCGCTGTGCAGTCACCCCTTCTCTGACCTTCCCAGGGAGGGGTGCACTTTTCCTTACACGTCTCCTCCCCATCACCTGTGATGACCAGCGTAACTCAGTGATGGGCCTTTTCACCTTCCATTTGAATGATGTCTCTTCCCCAGGGTCTTTTCCTGTGTGCAGAACAGGCGCATAATAAATAATTCTTGAACACTTGATGACCTTTATCTTACTTTCTCTATCCTGCATTAAATATCCTACATTTTAAAATATTTTTTCACAAGAATTCCCTGGTGGTCTGGTGGTTGGGACTTGGAACTTTCACTGCCAAGGGCCCAGCTTCAATCCCTGGTTGGGGAACTAGGATTCCATAAGCCATGTGGTGCGGCCAAAAAAAAAAATGTGTATATGTATGTCCACACACACGTGTATGTGTATATATGGGCTTCCCTGGTGGCTCAGATGGTAAAGAATCTGCCTCTAATGTGGGAGACCTGCGTTCAGTTTCAGTCCCTACATTGGGAAGATCCCCTGGAGTGTGTGTGTATGTATTCTTTTTCACCTTGCAATCTTCATCCTGTTGGTTTTTTTATTGCTTCACAAACTTTTTTCATGTCTCTTCCTCCATTCTAATGTGTGGTCACTAAACTAGACATGATACTCAAGTTGAACTCACTGACCAGTGCAGGTAGAAGATGCCCCTAGCCCTTGGCAGGCCCTGCTGCTTCCAACATCATTATTTTTGGTGTTTTGTGCTTAAGCATAGCATCTCCAGTTTCTATTGAATTTGAATTCTTTTTAAGGGAACAATATTATTAAATTGTCAGAGTAAAGTATGATTTTACGTGTCAGATTATTAATAACCTTCCTAGTTCAACATCTTCTGCAGATCTGAGCACTTGATCGGCTCCTTGCAGTAGTCGGCATCCTGAGGGTGTTGAATGGCAGGAAATCCAAGGCCATTAATGGCTGCCTGTTAGGTGTCACTTTGAGACCGTTTGTGCATTTGCAAGAGCATGCTTCCCCTGTCTGTAACTGAGCCATAACACCAGATAGAATAAAATAACCTGCTGGAAGCAAGAGCGGTCCTTGGGGGAACTGACTCAGTCTCTCCCTGTTATACAGACACACACGTACCTGAATATACTCATCAGATGACGGTTACTCCTCTGACATTATGTAGTCATTGTTCCCTTCTCTGTGTACTCTCTTACTCAGGAGAAGAACTAAGTGGATCTCACCGTATGTGTTCAGTGGAAAACTGCAGTATGGTATTTAATGCCCTTTGCAAGCAGTGTGATCATTTGATACAGTATATTTCTAGCTGCTGATGTTAAACTGATGAGTTGCTAACTCTTCAGGAAATTTTTTTTTTTTGAAGACAGAAACGTCATTTGTCTATTCCCAAATCTCAGTAGGAATCTATTTAGTACCTGTGTATGTCTAGTAGCTGGTACTGTCCTTGATGGTCCTTGTGGCATCCGGCAAGAATAAATGATAAATAAGGTTAAGAAGTGTCGCACTACAGCACAGGGTGTAGAGTGAAAGCACTGAGGGGTTTCGGAAAATGGAGGGGCCACATGGGCTGAGGCCATTGAGGTGCCTCCACCAAGGAAGCCTATCTCAGAAAAAGGACAGGATTTGCTGTTGGGCAGCTTGGCCCAGCAGCTCACGGGGGAGCTCAGCCCAGACAGAAGCAAAGCTGTGTTGACGTTTTAGAACCTTGTGTTAACCTTCAGTCAGAACCCCATGACTTAGTTTATTGTAAAGTCTGGTGCCTTGGAAAAGTCCATACTTAAGTGAAGTCACTGAGTCATGTCCGACTCTTTGCAACCCCATGTATTGTAGCCCACCAGGCTCCTCTGTCCATGGGATTCTCCCGGCAAGAATACTGGAGTGGGTTGCCATTTCCTTCTCCAAATATTTCTATAGTCCTTCTAATTAACCTGAAATTAGCACCCAGAAAAATATCTATAAAGGTCGGTCTATGAACCAATGTAGATACATTATACTTTGTTGAATAAAACATGTAAGACTGCCGGTGATGAGACGAAGCGTGTTTTTAAAACCCTGGTGGTATTTACAGAATCTACATGTTACACAGTTTTTAAAGGACCTGCGTCTTGGCTGTGTTTGAAGTAACTGTCACATGTACCGGGGAAGCATCTTCATGTCCACGTCTGTACTTTCTTCCCTAGTCTCCACCACACCCAGGAGCTGCTCTATGAGAGCACCAAAGACTTTCTGCAACTCAGATTTGAAAACCAAAATAAGGAGAAGTCCTGGATGCTTGAAAAGGATCATTTGATGTCAAAGATTAAGGAATACAGGGTGCAGTGTAAGAAGAAAGAAGAGAAAATGGGGAAAATGTGGCTAGTTCATGAGAGTCATCACAACCAAAATGAATATATTAAGGTAATTTCCTCTGTCTTACAGAATTTTCTTTTTTTATTTTGGATTTATTGAAAGAACTTGGAGAATTTCAAAGAACCTAATCATTGTCATATAAGATCCAGTCCAGGAAGCTGTTGTAGCAACGATCTCAAGAAATAGGTCTCAAAGAGTAGTTCTTTGTTACTGTGTTTGGGGATTTTGAACATTAAAGTGTTGGCTGATGGATAGATTCATTCAACAGATATTTGCTGAAGTCCTGTAGTGGGCGGGGCTCTCAGTGTACAGCAGCAGACAGGTCTGTCTGATGGCATTTACATTCTAACAGGTGAGAAAGACCAGAAACATTAACAAATAACCAAGTATGGGTTATAGGAAAGTGGTCCTGGGAGTTCCCTGGTTGCCTAGTGGTTAAGATTTTGGGCTCTCACTGCGTGACCCAGGTTCATTCCCTGGTCAGGGAGCTGAGATCCCACAAGCCAGGTGGTGCAGCCAAAATACATTAAATTTAGGGAGGGGAAAAAAAGTGGTGTTACGGAATTAGAAGGATTCTGTAAAGATCGTATGTTGCTATGGAGGTCTACTTTTGTTGAGAAGCACTGGGACACCGTCTGGAGTCTGGCATTTTTGCTGAGACCTGGAGAATGGAGCTTGCCAGGCAGACCTCGGGGAAGAGCATCAGGCAGGGGAGAGCAGGTGTGAGGGAGCATGTGGCCTTGAGGGGTGGGCACGCGGGGTGGAGGGAGGGCAGCCATCACACTGCTGCCAAGGATGCGCAGCTCTGAGCGTTGTCGTGTCTTTGAAGGATTCTGTGAAGGAAGTGACATCCAAGTTGGGCTTTTTCAAGATCATCCTGGCTGCTCAGTGGAACATGTGTTTTAAATGCTGTTAATGTTTCTTTCTTTTTAAAGAAGAACTTAAGAAGTGTATCCCCAAATAGGTTGTAATGTCTTATTTGATACAGTTCCGAACTCTATTAAATCTGACTCTTCCAAGAACCAAAAATATTTGTTTTGTTTTTAAAATTTTCTAAAACAATAAAAATAAAGAAAAACAACAAATTTCCTATTCTGTACACATTAAGAAAAAAGCTAGAGAATCCTCCAGAAGTAGGTTTTCAGATGGTCTCTGTGATGTCTTGTTCCTTCACTGATTTAGCACTTCTAGAAATCCTTTCTTTCCCTCAGTGCTGTTTGAATTACCCAAATTAAAGAACAAAGATGAATTTTTCTCTTCTTCTGACCCACAGTCCCTAAAGGATAAGCTCATACAAGAGAGAAGGCTGTCCAGTATGTACCAAGAGCAGTGCATTTCCCTGGAAGAAGAGCTGGCCCGGATTCGTGAGGAGGAAGGAGCAAGGAGAGAGATCTTTAAGGTGTGAGGTTCTCTGCCTCTCGGGGGGGTGGGAAGCTGGCTAGGGGTGCCCCTTCTGCTCACAGAGGCCTTACTGTACCCTGGGTATAGGACCGCACCAGCAAGATGGGGAGACGCCTGCAGGCCATGACTAAGCGCTACGAGGCCTTAGAGACCCGACGTGTCTTAGAGGTAGAAGGTTTTAAGACAGACATTAAGATTCTCCGGCAAAAACTAAAAGAGTGGAGCAGATACTCTATAAGGTAATTGATCCTGAATTACCAGGAGGGAGGAGAGGTGTGGGTGAGCAGACAGGGCACGAGGGCCCCTCTGAGGGAGGCTGGGCTGCATCACCATCCTCCTGGTCTCGCTGAAATCAGTGTAAACAGTGCGGGCCAGAGGAAGACAGGACAGACTGAAGCAACTGAGGACGATGTCAAGAGTATTTCCACCTGAGCTCAGCTCAGCTCAAGTATTCATCCCTCCCAACTCAAGGAGTGGGTTCAAAGAGTCGTGTCTGGGGAGTTCCTGGGGTTCCTGTGGTTAGGACTCAGCGTTCTCACTGCCAGAATCCGGGTTCAATCCCTGGTCGGGGAACTAAGATCCCACAAGCTGTATGGCCTGGCCAAAAGAAGAAAAAAAACCTGTCTATTTTACAAATGGGGAAAGTGAGTAACTGGGTTAGAAAGTACTTCTTCCCTATGAGACACAGCTTCACGTAGAATCTGAGGTGCCTCCAGTGTCATCTTAAAGAGATATAACTGTCCATCCACACGCCCTGAGCAGTCACTCTGCCAAGCAGGTTCACACAGAAACAAAGAGATGGCTGCCTTTCGTGCTTTGGCATATTTACTAATAATGTCTATACTGGTCTCTTTACTCACTGTTGATTGTCCTCTGACTCAGGCTCCTCTCCTGTAGTGTGGGGAAGCAATGGTCTCGAGCCTTTTCAGCCCTAACTCTACATTTTCCTTCTCTCAGCAAGTCTCTAGACTAAGCATTGAATCTACACTGTGAACTAAGAGTATCAGAGAAAGGAGCTGGCACAGCTGGGGCTTCATGCCAGGTTTCTCTCCTCTGGCATCTGCCACAATCACTTCTTTTTTTTTGAATCTCTAGGCCACACTCAACGCCCAGGCAAACCAGGATCTTGCCATTCTGTGTGAGGTTCGTGATAGCAATCGACTGGCACACAAGATACAGGGAGAACTGAGAAGCCTCAAGTCCAAAGTGTTTGGTCTAGAGAATGAACTCAGGCTCTGCTATGTTACATTTTAGGAATGGCTCAGGTCTGGAGTAGGTCTGCTTCCTGAAGTTCAAGGAGAAGGTCATCCACTTCCAGAAACCACAGGACAGGTGCAGAGTTGTCCAGAGTAGCGGTGTCCGTTGTTATGAGGACAAGGGGAGGAATCAACTTTTTTTTTTACATCCTAAGATTTATGGGTTTTGCTGTCCTGTTAACTGATACTCGGGTTTTTTGATTAATTAAATTTTTTTTTTGGTCTGGATTATAACCTGAATTACTTAGAGACTTTCCCACATTATTTGGGAGTTTATAATGATAGGGTTTTTTTGTTTGTTTGTTTGTGTTTTTAAGAAGACAGTGACAAAAAGGAAAGTGTTTATTTTTGCTGTTGACTTGGCTGAGTGTTAAGGGAGGAACACTTCCCCAGGAGGTCAAGACTCCCACTAAGATTGCCTTTCTCCTGGGCAGGGGGCAAAGGCCATAGAACACAGGCCAGTCAGACATGAACCAGCCTTAATTCTCTCAGCCCTAAGCTGAGGGGCCCTTGTTCCTTTCTGGACAGCAGCCTCAAGAAGTGTCACCAGAGGGCACCAGAGACCCTCCTCTTAAGCAAAATAATCTGGGACCATAAAGATGCCACTTTGGTAAGAGTGAGTGAAAAATTCAGTATTTTACCAGTACTATGTGTTTTTGGTTTTTTTTTTTTAAACAATGTATATATTTTAAATTAGCTATTTTTCAATAAAACATAATGGAAAATGTTCTGTTTGAGCTTTCTATAATTTATTGTTAAAACCACATTTATACTTGTTGATGACTCTGTTTACTTACCTTTCCATGGTTTCTGCAATGCTATACATTTATGAAAGGTTTCCTAAATTCATCCCTTGAGATTGTCTTGGAGGTAGCAGGAAAGAGGGTACAAGATGATGGCACTAAAACCATATCCATTTTTTTCATCTCCGTCCTTTTTTCAGCAAATAACTGCACTTGGGGCAAAGTAATTGTGAACATACCTAGACAGCCTCTGAGAATTCAGTGGTCTTGACTTAGTATGGTTTAGCTATGGTTTTTCCAGTAGTCATGTACAGATGTGAGCATTGGACCATAAGGCTGAGAACCAAAGAATTGATGCTTTTGAATTGTGGTGCTGGAAAATACTCTTGAAGAGTCCCTTAGACAGCACAGAGATCAAACCAATCAATCCTAAAGGAAATCATCCCAGAGTATTCATTGGAAGGACTGATGCTAAAGCTGGAGCTCCAGTACTTGATACAAAAAGACTTGATATGAAAAGGTATCTGTACCTGATACGAAAAGCCAACTCATTGGCAAAGACCCTGATGCTGGGAAAGATTGAGAGCAGAAGGGGAAAAAGGGGCAGCAGAGGATGGGATGGTTGGGTGGCATCACTGACTCAATGGACATGAATTTGGGCAAACCGGGAGATAGTGAAGGACAGGGAAGTCCGACGTGCTACAGTTCCTGGGGTCACAAAGAGTCAGACACGACTTAGTGGCTGAACAACACCAATGGATCAGAATAGCATCATTCTAATGTACCCACGACAGAGGAAAGGACTCAGGTGTTCATATTTGTGTTAAGGAAAACTATCAGTAGGAGATGCTGCATTTTATTTTCTTTTTTTGTAAAGCTGATGGTAGCACATCAAATGTCTTTCACTAATAAACTGAGACAGGTTCCCAGAGGGACCAGTCCTGGGCTTTCAAGGAATGTTGGTCAGTGGGTGATACCTCTTTTTGTCCTGACACTCAAGGGCTTGGCTGTCCGTGATCGTTGCTGTTTTGATGCTGGCAAAACAAAAAGTTGTTAAATCACAGAATTTCAGAGTAAGAAGGAATCTCAGATCATGTCGAGATCCAGCATTCTTATTTTATGTGCAAATCAGGCCTGCCACCACTGACTTGAGCAACGAGTCAGTAATGTTTCTAACACCCTAGCCTCAATTCCAGTGACATTCATCTTCACATTAACCACACACTAGTGTTGCCACTCTAAATATCATCATCACCAAAAAGCAGTATAGTGTGGTGGGAAGAGCCAGGCTACAGAGAGTCACGGCCATGGATTCCGCCATGTCCTCTGAAACTCCAGGCTCTCGTCCCTTCATCTACAGAATCAAAGTGTGATCATGAGTATTAAGAAAGAGGAAATCTAGTACAACTTATCAATAAAAAGACAAAAAGTGGCCAAAGGGTCTGAAATGGCATTTCTCCAACAAAATAGACAGATGGCCAAAAAGCACATGGAAAGATGCTTGACGTTAGTTACTGAGTAGAGTCAGAAAAGAGATACCACACTCAGAGGATGGCTATAATAAACAGAGTAAGATAAATAAATAATGAGGACCTACTTGTATAGCACAGGGAACTCTCAGTCCTCTGTGATGGCCTTTATGGGAAAAGAATCTTAGAAAGGGTGGGTATATGTATACATATAGCTGACTCACTGTGCTGTACGGCAGAAACTAACACAACATTGTAAATAATACTCCAGTTAGACTGCAAGGAGATCCAGCCAGTCCATTCTGAAGGAGATCAGCCCTGGGATTTCTTTGAAAGGAGTGATGCTAAAGCTGAAGCTCCAGTACTTTGGCCACCTCATGTGAAGAGTTGACTCATTGGAAAAGACTCTGATGCTGGGAGGGATTGGGGGCAGGAGGAGAAGGGGATGACCAAGGATGAGATGGCTGGATGGCATCACGGACTTGATGAACCTGAGTCTGAGTGAACTCCGGGAGTTGGTGATGGACAGGGAGGCCTGGCGTGCTGCGATTCATGGGGTCGCAAAGAGTCAGACACGACTGAGCGACAACTGAATTGAGTCAAACAGCAAGATAGGTGCTGGAAAGGGTGTGGAGAAACTGCAGGTTTCATGCATTGCTGGTGGGATTCTAGAACGGTGCTGCCACTTAGGAAGGCAGTCTAACAGTTACTCAAAAGTTAAGCACCTATCAAAGGAGGAAACAGGAGAGGAGGGATAAATTAGGAGTTTGGGATTAACATACGCACACTACTATATGTAAAATCAGAGAAGGCAATGGCACTCCACTCCAACTCTTGCTGGAAAATCCCATGGACGGAGGAGCCTGGTGGGCTGCAGTCCATGGGGTCACAAAGAGTTGGACACGGCTGAGCGACTTCACTTTCACTTTTCACTTTCATGCATTGGAGAAGGAAATGGCAACTCACTCCAGTGTTCTTGCCTGGGGAATCCCAGGGATGGGGGGCATGACTGAAGCGACTTAACAGCAGCAGCAGACGTGAAATAGATAAGCAACAAGGACCTACTGTATAGCACAGAGAACTCTAATCAATATCTTGTAATAACCTATATGGGAAAATAATTTTAAAAAGAATATATATATATATAAAAACTGAATCTGTGCTGTCCACCTGATACTAACATTGTGAATCAACTGTCTTCAATAAAAGAAAGTTAAACACAGTTATCATGTGATCCTGCATTTTGACACCTTAGGTATACACCCAAGATGAAGTACCCATCCACAAAAATTGTACAGAAATGTTCAAAGCATTATTCATAGTAGCTAAAAAGTAAAAGCAACCCATGTCCAACTGTAATCAACTGTTCTGGTTTTTGGCTTCAATTGACTTCCTATGAATTTCTCGCCATTGTCATTCAGATTGCAGGTTGTATTTAATACCATTCATTCCTTCATTCAGCATTTCATTTTTAGGTGCTTTGTCCTAGAAATTCTGCCCGATCTTAAGTTTGTAGAGAACACAAAAACAGTATGCTCCAAAGGTCGGCAGGAAGGTGAGCGCTGTGGGTGCAGAGGACAGGAGGCAGAGAAAGTGGCTCAAATGAGGTGATGTTTGAGCTGAATCAGCTGTGATTTTGGAGGCAGAGAACTGGGTATTTCAGATGGGAAAACAACAAGAGCAAAGGCAGGGAGAATGGAAAGTTTGGGGAAGTGCGATACTGGAGACAGGCATAGAACACAGGGCATAAGACATAGTATGAAATTTCATTTGATACAATAATATAAATCTGTTACATATTTTAAAATCTTTTGCAATAATTGGAAACATTTGGTTTTGCTTTAAAATGGGGGGGAAAAAACCCAATAACCAAAATCAGACATACAGTGATACCAATTCATGCATGAAGAAAGAATTTGAAAAGCAAACTCTCTTAAAAATTAGGAGTAAGAAGTAAGTATGATGCAATAATAAATATATGAAACATTTATTTCTTGGGAAATCTTTGAGGGTAAGGTACAGTCCAGTGTTCTTGCCTAGAGAATCCTGTGGACAGAGGAGCCTGGTGGGCTGCTGTCCATGGGGTCGCACAGAGTCGGACACAACTGAAGCACCTTAACAAACAAGCAAGCAGGGTACAGTCTATCAGGGTTTACTGCAGTATCTACAGCAACCAAGCAAAGGATGGTCTTTAGATCTTCAGGAAAAAAGCCTTATCTGCTTTGTCTTTTAAAGTTTCTCTTTTAGCTTTTAACTTAGGGTTCAGTTCAGTCACTCAGTTGTGTCCAACTCTTTGAGACCCCATGCATCGCAGCACGCCAGGCCTTCCTGTCCATCACCAACTCCCAGAGTTCACTCAAACTCATGTCTATCGAGTCCATGATGCCATCCAGCCATCTCATCCTCTGTTGTCCCCTTCTCCTCTTGCCCCCAATCCCCCCCAGCATCAGAGTCTTTTCCAATGAGTCAACTCTTCGCATGAGGTGGCCAAAGTATTGGAGTTTCAGCTTCAGCATCAGTCCTTCCAATGAACACCCAGGGCTGATCTCCTTCAGAATGGACTGGTTGGATCTCCTTGCACTCCAAGAGACTCTCAAGAGTCTTCTCCAACACCACAGTTCAAAAGCATCAATTCTTCGGCACTCAGCCTTCTTCACAGTCCAACTCTCACATCCATACATGACCACTGGAAAAACCATAGCCTTGACTAGACGGCCCTTTGTTGGCAAAGTAATGTCTCTGCTTTTGAATATGCTCTCTAGGTTGGTCATAACTTTCCTTCCAAGGAGTAAGCGTCTTTTAATTTCATGGCTACAATCACCATCTGCAGTGATTTTTGGAGCCCAAAAATATAAAAGTCTGAAACTGTTTCCACTGTTTCCCATCTATTTCCCATGAAGTGATGGGACCAGATGCCATGATCTTCGTTTTCTGAATGTTGAGCTTTAAGCCAACTTTTTCACTCTCCTCCATAAATCACTTTAAAAAATTTATTGAAATACAGTTGATTTATAATGTGCTAATTACTACCATACAGCAAAGTGATTCACATACATACATATATTATTTTTTAAATATTCTTTGTGGTTTATCAGAATATTGAATGTGGTTCCCTGTACTTTATATACAGTTGTTTAGTTGCTAAGTCATATCCATCTCTTTGCAACCTCATGGACTGTAGCCTGCTCGGCTACAGCCATTCATACCATGGAGTTCTCCTGGCATAAATACTGGAGTGGGTTGCCATTTCCCTCTCCATAAATCACTTTTTATCCATGAAATTTATGTTATTTTGCCCAACAGAAAATAGCTCTGGCTATATTATTTTTGGTTCAGTCTTATGATTCCTACTGCTCTCCACCCACACCACACTAGGTTGGCTACCAAGATTCACCCTTAATATTTACAACATAGCAGACGGTCCTCTCACCACTCACTGCACACAAGAACAGAAGGAAATCGATGGCTATAGCCCTGATCCAGGAGAGGGATTCAAGGCCAGGTTTCAAGGGAAACATTAGGACTGGAGAGGAAGGGGCAGGTCTGAGGACCATTCAGGAGTAGAAAGGACATGGTTTCTTTGTGATGGAAAAGATGTAAGTGTTAGAAAAGAGTTCAGGGTAGTTCTTTTTTTTGTTTGTCTAGCTGCATGCGAGATCTTAGTTCCCCAACCAGGGATCCCCAGCCAGTGGAAGCACAGAGTTCTAACCCCTGGACCACCAGGGAATCTGGAGAGTAGTTCTTTAACTCCAAAGTTTCTGGCTTGGGGCACCACGTATATGTGACACTACTGAGATTTAGCACATATGAGATGGAGAAGGCAATGGCACCCGACTCCAGAACTCTTGCCTGGAAAATCCCATGGGCGGAGGAGCCTGGTGGGCTGCAATCCATGGGGTCGCTAGAGTCGGACACGACTGAGAGACTTCACTTTCACTTTTCACTTTCATGCATTGGAGAAGGAAATGGCAACCCACTCCAGTGTTCTTGCCTGGAGAATCCCAGGGATGGGGGAGCCTGGCGGGCTGCCGTCTATGGGGTCGCACAGAGTTGGACACGACTGAAGCGACTTAGCAGCAGCAGCAGCACATATGAAAAGTAGCAGTTTCCCAGTAAACTTGAGAAAAGGGATATGGAGGTTCAAAGAGAAGTTAGGACTAAAGATAGAGATGGCGAATTATTAGCATATAGAAAATTACTGAAGTCTTATATCTAAACCATGGATGCAGATGAGATCAGAGATGGGAAGCTTAGAGAATAAGAGAAGGAGGCCAAAGAGGGGAAACTTTAATGGTTAGAGGAGATAGCTGGTAGAAAAGGAATGGTCTGAATAACAAGGAAATGGTGTTCTGGAAACCTAGGGAAATGAGAACTTCTAGAAGTGAGAGGTTGGCAGGATTGTCAAAGGCTGCAGAAAAATAAGGTGAATTAGAATTGAGATATTGGATTTGCCAAGTTAGTAGCAAGGGGATTTAAAGCAATTCCAGGGCACTTCTGTGGTGGTCCAATGGCTAAGACTCAGCTGCCAATGCAGGGGACGTGGGTTCGATCTCTAGTCAGGGAACTAGATCCCACATGCCACAACTAAAGATCCCGCGTGCTATGACTAAGACCTAGCACAACCAAATTAAATAAATAAAGCCATCCCAATGAAGTGGAGACAGGAGTCGACCCATATTCAGCTCAGGAGTGAGACAACAAGGAAACTGTGAAGCAGCTTTAGAGATGAGAAAACCAAGGAATGGAGTGTGATGGTTTCAGGCTGAGGACGATGTGCCCACATATAGAGGCTGAAAGGAACAAGCTGGAGGACAGTGTTGAAGATAGAGGGATGGAGGGCAAGAGGGTGTTTGTGGAAGAAGGCACTACTGGAGGGTAGGAGCTGGTGCTGATGGATGCAATCAGAGCAGAGAAGTGGGTGGACTGTAGGGTGCGGCTGCCTAATTCTCATATAGGAAATAAAATCAAAGCCCTCCACCGAGAGTGAGAAGGGGCATGGATGTGACAGGGAGCTTGAGAAGTGTGAAACTACTTGGGAAGTCAAGAAGGAGGGAGGAGGGGTGAGTGATAGAATTGTTAGGGGTAGGTCTTTTTTTTTTTTCTTTTAAAGATTTTTCTTTTCTTGATGTGGACCATTTTAAAAGTCTTCACTGAATTCATGGCAATATTGCTGCTATTTTAAGTTTTGTTTTTTGTCTGCAAGGCGTGTGGGGTCTTAGCTCCCAGACCAGGGATCGAACTTACACCCCCTGCATTGGAAAGAGAAGTCTTAGTCATTGGACCACCAGGCAAGTCCCTAGAAGTAGGTCTTGGTGAAGGCTGTTGAGCTGAGTTGACAGCCAATAGGAAAACACCTCAGATGACAGCAAGTCAGTCAGCTTCCCTCTCCCCTTCATGCTGCCCCACCCTCACCCCTGTCCAGCTTCCCAAGGATAAGGGCACAGAGCCCCCAGAAGATCAGACTAGGCAGACCAGCAGAACAGAAGGCAGGTGAGGAGATGGAGCTACAGGGAGGGCTTGGCTGCCAAGCAAAGGGAGAGGCGCAGCAAGAAAAAGTGTTTGGGAAATTTTTTTTTTAACCTTTTTTTAAAAATTTATTTATAGAATTTATAGAATTTTGTTGTTTTCTGTCAAACCTCAACATGAATCAGCCATGGGTACACACATATCCCCTCCCTTTTGAACCTCCCTCCTGTTTTCCTCCCCACCCCACCCCTCTAGGTTGATACAGAGCCCCTGTTTGAGTTTCCTAAGCCATACAGCAAATTCCTGTTGGCTATTTTACATATGGTAATATAAGTTTCCATACATCTCACCCAAGTCCATAAGTCTCTATGTCTGTTTCTCCATTGCTGCCCTGTAAATAAGTTCTTCAGTACCATTTTTCTAGATTCCATATATATACAATAGAATATGATATTTATCTTTCTCTTTCTGACTTACTTCACCTGTACAATAGGTTGTAGGTTCATCCACCTCATTAGAACTGACTCAAATGCATTCCTTTTTATGGATGAATAATATTCCATTGTGTCTATGTACCACAGTGTCTTTATCCATTCATCTGTTGATGGACATCTAGGTTGCTTCCATGTTCTAGCTATTGTAAATAGTGCTGCAATGAACAATGGGATACATGTGTCTTTCTCAGTTTTGGTTTCCTTGGGGTATATGCCTAGGAGTGGGGTTGCTAGGTCATATGATAGTTTTATTCCTAGTTTTTTGAGGAATCTCTATACCATCTTTCAGAGCGGTTGTATGAATTTACATTCCCACCAACAGTGCAAGAGCATTCCCTTTTCTCCACACCCTCTCCAGCATTTATTGTTTGTAGACTTTTTGATGAGGGCCATTCTGACTGGTATGAGGTGATATCTCATTGTAGTTTTGATTTGCATTTCTCTAATAATGAACAATGTTGAGCATCTTTTCATGTGTTTGTTAGCCATCTGTATGTCTTTGGAGAAATGTCTATTTAGGCCTTTTCCCCACTTTTTGATTGGGTTGTTTGTTTTTCTGGTATTGAGTTGTATGAGCTGCTTGCGTATTTTGGAAATTAATCCTTTGTCGGTTGTTTCATTTGTTATTATTTTCTCCCATTCTAAGGGTTGTCTTTTCACCTTGCTTATAGTTTCCTTTGCTGTGAAAAAGCTTTTAAGTTTAATTAGGTCCCACTTGTTTACTTTTGTTTTTATTTCCATTACTCTAGGAGGTGGGTCCGGGAGTTGGTGATGGGCAGGGAGGCCTGATGTGCTGCGATTCATGGGGTCGCAAAGAGTTGGACACGATTGAGCGACTGAACTGAACTGAACTGAGGAGGTGGGTCATAGAGGATCTTGCTTTGATTTATGTCATCGAGTGTTCTGCCTATGTTTTCCTCTAAGAGATTTTTTTTTTAAGTCTATGAAAACATGGTTTCATGGTTCTGAGCTGTGGAGTCTCCCCCTCCTGCACTGGCTAGTGGCCTAGTAGCCCTATAAAAGACTCTGCCTGGACTGCTGGAGAATTACTCACCTCCCAAGGTAACTATGTGGTTTACCCATGTCATAGTGTAGAGACGATCCCTCATTTAGGACTTGACGCACCTTTGTTTTGGAGCTACCAGACGATAAAACTCATGTCTGAAGTGGTGTGTACTGTGTGGAGTAAGATGGTCCCTGAGATACCCAAGGCCCTTACAACCCACTGGGCAAGTGACCTCAAGGGCGGCTGTCAGTGCTTCTGTTGGCACATCTTGGCATGTCTTTGCTTCCTGGGCTGCGTGGCCTCTTTATTAAAGCAGCCACTCATTTTAAAAAAAATTAACTGTGTGTTGTATTGACACAGAAACCGACCAGTCAGTGGTGAAGAACATAAGGTTGAGAAACAGAGCCAATTAACACTGGAATTTGAGTTACAGAAGCATTTCAGGTTGACAAGCTAAATATTTATCTGAAACATGTGTATTTGTATTTTGGACAAATATTTATTATAAAATAATATGCTTGATACCGTCAGCTTACCTCTATCTATCTACCTACCTACCTACTTACCTATCTATCCATTTTTTAAAATATTTTGAATTGTCTCTCTAAACATTTTAGATAATTCTGGATTCACATGTCATTGTAAGAAGGAGCAGAGTGATCCTGTGTACATTTTCCCTGGTCTCCCCCCAGTCAGCCACTCCATTTGGGCATGGTTAGCCTGCAGTTTTTACATCCCAGTAACTCCAAATTAGACCACAGTGTTGAGCCTTGCATTGGTTTTGTGACATTTTCCTCTCCTTTCAGCTCCCAGTTGTCTCATATCCACTGAGCACCTTAGTATCTAGCAATGTTCATGGCAATTTTAAATGAGCACAATTTTGATACTGCCGTGTTGACTGCTCCAGAGTCTCTTAATTGACCACCTCATCTTGACAACTGTAAAGTGATAATTAAATATTAAATGACCTATATAGAGAAAAAAAATTTTTTAGAGAGTGGGTATATGTATACATATAGCTTTACATACAGCAGAATCTAACACAACATTGTTAATCAACTATACTCCAATAAAAACTAAATATTAGAGGGATCCAGAACCTGGATGCTGTAATAGCGTTGTCTTGCAGATTGTTAAAAGATTTCCTTCGGCACCAAGCTCAGTGGTAAGTCAAGGTTGAACTGGTCTGTTCAGGGTTCTTTTATTTCGAGCGATTCCCCACCGCAGCCCTGCCTCTCCTGTCACTCCCCAGCCCCAGCTAGCACCTGATAAGCTTCTGCAGAAAATAGCTCTACTCTCTTGGGCAAAGAGCTCTGTTCTCTTTCTTGCTTCATGTCAAAACAACAAACTCTATCCCCCTAGAAATAACCTTATAAATCTCTTCTTTCCCTATATATTCCCTGCTGGTGTGCTCAGTCGGTCAGTTGTATCCAACCCTTTGCAACCCCATGGACTGTAGCCTGCCAGGCTCCTCTGTCATGGGATTTCCCAGGCAAGAATACTGGACTGGGTTGCCATTTCCTTCTCCAGGGTATCTTTGCAACCCAGAGATCGAACATGTGTCTCCTGCACTGGCAGGCAGATTCTTTACCACAGAGCCACAAGGGAAGCCCTTGGAGGGTAAGATGCCTGGATAAAGAACAGAATCTTTGTCAAGGCAGAAGAGCTGTTCATCAGCTCTAGAGGCTGTCACTTTCTCCAAAGACGGGTCCTTACACTGAACACCCTCCCCGACGGCCCTCCATCACCTTCACCTGAGGGATGAATGTGGGGAGAATATGAGAGGCCAGGAAAACAGAGCCCAAACCACACCCTCAGATTTGTTTCACTGTCTTGTTCCAGGTTCGTAAACTGGGCTGGTCTCCTTTCTCCAGAGCTTGGCCAGAGGAGAATGTTCTGTGTCAATCAGTCCTCGAAAATGCACTTTAAATCAGTCTCTGGAAGGAGATGGGAGCCTCTGCCACTACTGAGGGTCAGACATGGTTTTCCACCCCACCCTAACCCTTCCCAGTCCCAACAAGTCTCAGCTAACGGAGTTTGCCGCCTGCGAGGGCGCGGAGAGGGGAGTGGTGTTGCTCTTAGCGCTCCCTCTCCAGGGCCAAGCTAAATTCCGGAGAGCCACATACAGTGGGGATTTGTGTTTTCTTTCTTCCATCCCCAGTCTGGGCGGCGGCAGAGCTCAAAGAGCAGTCTGTTCTGGGGAAAAGGCGGCGTCTGCCTCTCTCCCAAGCCAGCCCTGATCAAACCCTGAGCAGCCGGTCCTTAGATAACACAGCTGAGAAACCTGAAACCCACAGCTCGCCTGCCTCCCATCAGCGGCCAGCATCGCTGTCTGGAACCCGAGCCGGGCCTCTGAGATGCGGCTGTGATTGAGCGCTAAGCAGCATGGCTGGGGTTCTCGCTCCAGGGTTCATAGCGGGGACCTGTGAACTTACACAAAGAAGGTTTTCAGAAAGTCTGTCTGGGGCTTGAGCACTTGAGCTGTTTGGTGGCACCCTGCACATGTCCCAGGCTTTGGCATCATTGTTCTTCCCCAGCAAAGCCATAAGGTAGGTTAACACGGCCAAGCTGAGCACTTGCCTGGGCATCCCGCAGCATCCCCAGCAGAGGAGCAGATTCAGTGGTACCTGAGGCAAGAGGAGGAACATCTACACTCCCGTTTTTGCTTCATCAGAGAAAGGCAGTTCAGTTCAGTTCAGTTCAGTCGCTCAGTCATGTCCGACTCTTTGCAACCCCATGAATCACAGCATGCCAGGCCTCCCTGTCCATCACCAACTCCCAGAGTTCACTCAGACTCACGCCCATCGAGTCAGTGATGCCATCCAGCCATCTCATCCTCTGTCATCCTATTCTCCTCCTGCCCCCAATCCCTCCCAGTATCAGGGTCTTTTCCAATGAGTCAACTCTTCGCATGAGGTGGCCAAAGTACTGGAGTTTCAGCTTTAGCTTCATTCCTTCCAAAGAAACCCCAGGGTTGATCTCCTTCAGAATGGGCTGGTTGGATCTCCTTGCAGTCCAAGGGACTCTCAAGAGTCTTCTCCAACACCACAGTTCAAAAGCATCAATTCTTTTGATGCCATCCAGCCATCTCATCCTCGGTCGTCCCTTTCTCCTCCTGCCCCCAATCCCTCCCAGCATCAGGGTCTTTTCCAATGAGTCAACTCTTCGCATAAGGTGCCCAAAGTACTGGAGCTTCAGTTTTAGCATCATTCCTTCCAAAGAAATCCCAGGGTTGATCTCCTTCAGAATGGACTGGTTGGATCTCCTTGCAGTCCAAGGGACTCTCAAGAGTCTTCTCCAACACCACAGTTCAAAAGCATCAATTCTTCTGCGCTCAGCCTTCTTCACAGTCCAACTCTCACATCCATACATGACCACAGGAAAAACCATAGCCTTGACTAGACGGACCTTAGTCGGCAAAGTAATGTCTCTGCTTTTGAATATACTATCTAGGTTGGTCATAACTTTTCTTCCAAGGAGTAAGCGTCTTTTAATTTCATGGCTGTAGTCACCATCTGAAGTGATTTTGGAGCCCCCCAAAATAAAGTCTGACACTGTTTCCACTGTTTCCCCATCTGTTTCCCATGAAGTGATGGGACCAGATGCCATGATCTTCATTTTCTGAATGTTGAGCTTTAAGCCAACTTTTTCACTCTCCTCTTTCACTTTCATCAAGAGCTCTTTAGTTCTTCTTCGCTTTCTGTCATAAAGGTGGTGTCATCTGCATATCTGAGGTTATTGATATTTCTCCCAGCAATCTTGATTCCAGCTTGTGTTTCTTCCAGTTCAGTGTTTCTCATGATGTACTCTGCATATAAGTTAAATAAGCAGGGTGACAATATACAGCCTTGACGTACTCCTTTTCCTATTTGGAACCAGTCATCCTTACACAAATGGACTTTGGAGGAGACATAAAGGTCTGAATAGTCAAAGCTATGGTTTTTCTGGTAGTTATGTATGGATGTGAGTTGGGCCACAAAGAAGGCTGAGCACTGAAGAACTGATGCTTTCAAATTGTGGTGCTGGAGAAGGCCCTTGGTCTTCTTGGTGCTGAGAGTCCCTTGGATAGCAAGGTAATCAAACCAGTCAATCCTAAAGGAAATCAACCCTGAATATTCATTGGAAGGGCTGATGCTGAAGCTGAAGCTCCAAAACTTTGGCCACCTGATGCGAAGAACTGACTCGCTGGAAAAGACCCTGATGCTGGGAAAGACTGAGGGCCAGAGGAGAAAAGGGAGACAGAGGATGAGATGGTTGGTTGGCATCATTGACTCAATGGACGTGAGTTTGAGCAGACTTAGGGAGATAGAGAAGGATTGTGAAGTCTGGTGTGTTGCAGTCCATGGGGTCGAAAAGTTTGAAGACTATTTAGTGACTGAATGACAGCAGCCTCCATGAACAGGAAGTAAGAATATTTTCTGTGATTATAGTGTTTACTGAATGACTTCTAGGCGGGATGCTTCAGAAGCAGTCCAGATGACAGACCGTAAGACAGACGTGGTCACTGACAAGCTCTGTTGGGGAGAAGTGTGAGGTCCGGAGTGGGAGATGCAGATGGAAGAGTTTATCTTTCCAGGATGAAAGAATAAGAGTAGGAAATCCAACTCTGCTCAGTGGCCTGGAGTTCAGTTCAGTCGCGCAGTCGTGTCCGACTCTTTGCGACCCCATGAATCGCAGTACGCCAGGCCTCCCTGTCCAT
>SJXQ01006122.1:0-78261 GCA_006408695.1 Aepyceros melampus
GGTGATGGACAGGGAGGCCTGGCGTGCTGCGATTCATGGGGTCGCAAAGAGTCGGACACGACTGAGCACCTGAACTGAATCTACAACAAAAGAGGCACAATATATAATGGAGAAAAGACAGTCTCTTCAATAAGTGGTATTGGGAAAATTGGATAGCTATGTGAAAGAATGCAATCAGAAATTCTCCAACACCATACACAAAAGAAAACCTCAAAATGGATTAAAAAACCTAAATGTAAGACCAGATGCTACAAAATTCAAAGAAAATATAGGCAGAACACTCTGACATAAATCACAGCAATAGATTTTTGGATCTGCTTCCTAAAGTAATAACAACAAAATAAAAACTAAATTAAACTCAAAAAGATTTTGCACAGCAAAGAAAACCATAAACAAAACCAAAAGACAACCCACAAACTGGGAGAAAACATTTGCAAACAATATAACCGACAAGAGCTTAATTTTCAAAATACACAAACAATTCATACAGCTTAATATCAAAAGTGGTGGGGGTGGGGGGGCGCAGATGACCTAAATAAACATTTTTGCAAAGAAGAGATAAATGACAAGCACATGAAAAGATTCTCAACATATCTACCTATCAGAGAAATGGAAAACGAAACTACAATGATTTATCACCATGAAACAGTTAGAATGGCCATCACCCAAAAGTCTACAAATAATAAATGCTGGAGACAGTGTGGAAGAAAAGGAACCCCTCTACACCATTGGTGGGAATGTAAATTGGTACAACTACTATGGAGAATAGTATAGAGGTTCCTTAAAAAACTAAAAACAGAGTTACCACATGATTCTGCAATCTCATTCCTGGGCATATATCTGAAGAAAACCCTAATTTGAAACAAACATGTGCATCTCAATATTCACTGCAGCACCACTTGTTGTTGTTGCTCAGTCGCTAAGTTGTGTCCCACTCTTTGTGACCCTATGAACTACAGTGCACCAGGCTTCCTTGCTCTTCACTTTCTCCTTGAGTTTGCTTAAACTTATGTCCATTGAGTAGTGATGCCATCCAACCATCTCTGTCACCTTTCTCCTCCTGCCATTAATCTCTCCCAGCACCAGGGTCTTTTCCAGTAAGTCAGCTCTTCACATCAGGTGGCCAAATATGGGAGCTTCCCTATCAGTCCTTCCAATGAATATCCAGAATTGATTTCTTTTGGGACTGGCTGGTTTGATCTACTTGCTGTCCAAGGGACTTGCAGAGTCTTCTCCAGCACCTCAGTTTGAAAGAATCAGTTCTTCAGTGCTCAGCTTTCTTTACGGTCCAAATCACACCTGTACCTAACTATAGGAACAGTCAATCTATAGAAGCAAACTAAATGTCCACCTACAGAGGAATAGATAAAGAAGTGGTACATATATACAATGGAATGTTATTACGCCGTAAAAAGAATGAAATAATGAAATAACCAGTGAAGCCCAACAATACTGGAGTGGGTAGCCTATCCCTTCTCCAGGGATCTTCCCAATTCAGGAATCAAACTGGGATCTCCTGCACTGTAGGAAGATTCTTTACCAACTGAGCTATCAAGAAGTCCAAGAAATAATGCCATTTGGAGCAACACAGATGGAACTAGAGATTATCATACTAAGCAAAGTCAAGTCAGACAGAGAAAGACAAACATCACGTGTGTTCTGATCACTCAGTCATGTCCGACTCTTTGCGACCCCACAGACTGTAGTCCATGGAATTCTCCAGGCCAGAATACTGGAGTGGGTAGCTTTTCCCTTCTCCAGGGGATCTTCCCAACCCAGGGATCGAACCCAGGTCTCTCACATTACAGGCAGATTCTTTACCAACTGAGCTTTTAGTGAAGCCCAAAGTCAGAGAGAGTGCTAGTTGCTCAGTTGTGTCTGACTTTTTGCAACCCCATGGGCTGTAGCCTGCCAGGCCTCTCTGTCTAAGGGATTCTCCAGGCAAGAATACTGGAGTGGATTGCCATTCCTGTCTCCAAAATATCACATGATATCATTTAAATGTGAAATCTAACAAATGACACCCGTGAACTTATTTACAAAAAGACACAGAAAACAAACTTATGGTACCAAGGGGGACATCAGAGGGAGAGGGGAGATAAATTAGGTGTTTTGGATTAATATACACATAAACACACCACTATATGTATAGTGGTGAACAACAAAGTCCTACTATGTATATAGCACAAGAACTATATTTAACATCTTGTAATAGTCCCATCACTTCATGGGAAATGGATAGGGAAAAAGTAGAAACAGTATCAGACTTTATTTTTTGGGGCTCCAAAATCACTGCAGATGGTGACTGCAGCCATAAAATTAAAAGATGCTTACTCCTTGGAAGGAAAGTTATGACCAACCTAGATAGCATATTAAAAAGCAGAGACATTACTTTGTCAACAAAGGTCCATCTAGTCAAGGCTATGGTTTTTCCAGTGGTCATGTATGGATATGAGAGTTGGACTGTGAAGAAAGCTGAGTGCCAAAGAATTGATGCTTTGGAACTGTGGTGTTGGAGAAGACTCTTGAGTGTCCCTTGGACTGCAAGGAGATCCAACCAGTCCATTCTAAAGGAGATCCAGTCCTGGGTGTTCATTGGAAGGACTGATGCTGAAGCTGAAATTCCAATACTTTGGCCACCTCATGTTAAGAGTTGACTCATTGGAAAAGACCCTGATGCTGGGAGGGATTGGGGGCAGGAGGAGAAGGGGACAACAGAGGATGAGATGGCTGACTCGATGCACATGAGTCTGGGTGGACTCCAGGGGTTGGTGATGGACAAGGAGGCCTGGTGTGCTGGGATTCATGGGGTCGCAAAGAGTCAGACACGACTGAGCGACTGAACTGAATAAGCTATAATAGAATAGAATTTGAAAATATATATGTACACACACACACACACATATATATATCTGAATCACCTTTCTGTATGCCTGAAACATACACAACACTGTAAATAAACCACAATTTTTTAAAAGGTTAAAAGAATAAAAACAAAAATAAAAGACGTTTATGGAAAATGGAAAAAAAAGATCAACCAATTGATATACCAAACAAAATGAATAATTTCAAAATAATTTTGCTGAGTGAATGGAATTAATTTTGGTAATTTCAGCAAACTGATTCTTAGGAAAATTGATTTTTCAAGCAGTTCATCTAGAAACAGAGGAGTTGAGGAGTAGGAGGTCTATACAGGTCTTGACTTTAAAACAGCTCAGCATAAGGTCTGTATATTAATAAATTGTTAATTGTCATTTTTCTTCATGTATATAGTCCCCTGAGAAACCTCAAAGACAGAGGAATGGATAAAGAAGATTTCCCCACGGACGGAGAAAGGGATAAAGATTTAAGGCTGGAGTATTACTCAACCATAAGAAAAGAATGAAATAATGCCATTTGCAGCAACATGGATGGACCTAGAGACTATCATACTAAGTGAAGTCAGAAAAAGATCTAATACAACACAGCAAATCAACTACACTCCAATAAAATAAAAATAAAAAAGAAAACTCCAAAGAGACAAGTACAACTCTAACTAGCTGGACAGATAGGCAAATGAGAGAGTATAGTCAGAGATCCAGGGCTACCCAAATCCTACTGAAATCATATTCATAACATAAAATCATATTCCTAACATTCCAAATCCAAGTAACCTGGAGTACACAGTAACTCAGAAACAGTTCTATTTTCTGTCACAGGCACAACAAATGTAACAGCCAGTACAGTGCAGCTTACTGTTCAACAAACTTTGAGATAACACAAGGGAAAATATTTTCCCATTTCTCTAATGAATTCTCACACTAGCAGTTCCTCTCTTTCATTTCCTACTTCAATCACAAATACAACGACAAAATAAGAAAAATGGTTTGGGATTTTTATATTTTATACTCTTATCTGCCAAATTAGCACATCCCTCTTTGAAGGATAGTTGTAAGATACCCAGGTAAGCTGAGAAAGAGAAAAAAAACCACAGGATGAGAAAAAAATTTCCATACTGTTATATACTCAAGATGGTATTATGTAGTCAAGAAGGAACTATCCAACACATCTGGCATGTGTTCAAAAATAAACAAGCAAAGTTGTTGGTCATTCTCCAGCAATGTCCTTAACATACTAATCATAAAAGGTCACTATATCTGATTGCTGGGAATTCTCCTTTGAATCCCTCTTCTCCACCATAGTTAACCTACCAAAGTTAAACGGAGGAGAAAAAAACACAAGCAAAAGTATCCTATTCTCAAGTGAAAGTGAAAGTCACTCAGTTGTGTCTGACTGTTTGCAACCTCAAGGACTTTACAGTCCATGGAATTCTCCAGGCCAGAATACTGGAGTGGGTAGCCTTTCTCTTCTCCAGGGGATCTTCCCAACCCAAGGATTGAAACCAGGACTCCCACACTGCAGGCGGATTCTTTACCAGCTGAGCCACAAGGGAAGCCCTTCTATTCTTAAAGATGTCTACAATTTAAGATCAGAAAATTCACTGCAAGCATTCTCCTAAAACTGCTCATCAGTAACATGTATTACTCAAAGAAAACTATTTTCCTCAACCAGTTCTCTGTGCAATCTGAAAGCACACTAAATAAGAATCCACAGCAGAGTCTGTTGTTTTGAACATACCAGAAATGAAAACATCTTTGCTAACATAAAGAAGGTGAAGAGTAAGTATGTTCACACCCAAACTGAGACAGGCTACAAGGGCATTTGTAAAACGATCACAGATCATCTAAGTAAGTCACACACTGTTCAAAAGTAAGCACATCAAGAGTACGAAAGTTCCTATGACTTGAAATAACAAATCTACTAAAAAATTGGACTTAGTCCAATGCATTAAATGTCAAGTATTACGCTGATACTTCATAACAAAACAGAATACTTCATCTTTTTCTTTCTCCTGTCTTCTAATTTCAGGTTATGCCTCGCTAGCAGTATATAAAGGCGGGTTCTTTACCACTAGCACCACCTGGGAAGCCCCATGTAAAATATTTTGCAAGTATAATGTCTTAAGTTGGTTTGCTGCTGCTGCTAAGTTGCTTCAGTCGTGTCCGACTCTGTGCCACCCGAGCCCACCAGGCTCTGCCGTCCCTGGGACTCTCCAGGCAAGAACACTGCATGGGTTGCCATTCCCTTCTCCAATGTATGAAAGTGAAAGTGAAGTCGCTCAGTTGTGTCCGACTCTTAGTGACCTCATGGACTGCAGCCTACCAGGCTCCTCCATCCATGGGATTTTCCAGGCAAGAGTACTGGAGTGAGTTGCCACTGCCTTCTCCGTAAGTTGGTTTATATAAGCAAAAAAATCATCTGTGTATTAACTATGAAAGTTGTGTTACATCAAGAAAATTTAAACAATTCAAGAAAACATTTGGTTTCCATTACTAGAAAACTGAACATGATAGCGGAATCAAAAACTAAGGATTTAACTAATGAATCCTTTTCATAATAGCTTTTCTATTTCTTTGGGGGAAATAATTTAATTAAATCTTGAATACTAAGTTTTGTTGACTAACATCAAAGTCTGAGAGTAATCATAATCGCTGTCCCATACTTTCTGACCTGAACCAAACTACACAATGCTGATGAGAACAGCCAAGCTGATGCATTGGAAAAGACCCTAATGCTGGAAAAGACTGAGGGCAAGAGGAAAGGAGGCGACAGGACAAGATGGTTGGACAGCATCATCAATTCAATGGACATGAGTTTGAGCAAACTCCAGGAGATAGTGAAAGACAGGGAAGCCTGGAGTGCTGCAGCTCATAGGGTCACAAGAGTTGGACAAGATTTATCAACTGAACAACAGCAACCTGCCTTAGATACACATAGCCAAATATACATAGAGAGGTGTTAAAAAGTCTCACTTATCTGAGAACCAGAGTTTATTTAGAATTTGGAAAAGCTGTATCTAAATCTACAAATCTCCATTTAAAACAGTGAAATAAAACTGAAAAACCTTAGTAACTAAACTCTAGGATCAGACTCAGTAAAAGGCACAAAGAAAAGCTCCATCCAGGAAAAAGTTCCAAGGTGCCAGCATCTTAATTATGAAAGAATTTAAAAGGCAAGGCCAATGCAGACTCACACTGATCCAAACGAGATAGCATTAAACAATGCAGCTAATCCACTTTTTGACAGAAATAATGCCTAAGGAGAGTACCCACTCCACTCATACAAAAGACTGCCAAGAAGGCGGTGCTTTGTGCTGAGAGGAAAAAATTTGAACAGGAGGGGTGTCAGCTTTAAAACAGTTCCTAAAATAGTTGCTTAAAAGGATAAAGAATAGGAGAACTTACAAAGGCTTTGAGTCACGCTTGGTTCCAGGAAAAGGATACTCTAGCTCTATGTGAAAGCAAAATCCAGCCATTGTAAAACACAGATACCCAGATTTTGTCAGCAAAATGAAGAGTATTGTCCATTATTTCCCACAAACGCAGCGGAGCCTTTAACTTGGGAGTCCTGTTTTTTCCTGACAGGTAGATACTCTGCAAAAGCAACAAAGTAAACTAAATATGAAACTCTTCTAAATTTCAACCCTATAGTCAAAATGCCAAATTCACAAATACATCAAAGGTCACAGAGGAACAAACTTCCTGTTTTGTTACTTAAACTCATTACCTTCCTCCTGAGCTAACCAATACAGAATTTCCTCCTTCTTGTTTTGAGGCTGACAAAATGAGCACGGTATACTTCCAACATACTAGGAACAACAGTTATCCTGGATCAAGGAATAAAATTTGGTATCATTTTCTAAAACCCAGTTGCACATAATCCATGTCTTTAATTTCTTCATATGATGAAAGCTAAAAGTTTTATTAACAAATTTTTTCAACTCTCAAGTTGTTTTAAAAAAGATTGAAACAAAATGTAATGCTTTAAAAACACATCAAAAATCCATATCTCTTTAATTACTAGAACTGTGCTCCTTGGCCCAAAAACCTTATAGTCTAGGAAAGATGAAGAAAAAGTAAACAATGATTACCACATTGTAAACATTTATATCTTTCCCATCTCTTTCTAAAATGTACTTAAAGTTGCTTACCACAAAGAATATTTAACTATTTACAAAAAACTGTAGTTTAATAAAGAAATGTGTAAGTTCAACAATAAGCTACTAAGAAGAATAAAATTTGAATGGAGCAATAGTCCAGGGGTTGATGATTGTGAATGTGCTACAAGTATCATAATTTGTAACTAATAGCAGTAAAAGTTTGTGTACAATTTATACACACAATGTATGTTGTACTGCTAATCCTATCCTCTAACCAACATTCTACCAATGAGAGAAAAAGGAAGAAATACAACTATTCCTCAGAGATACACTAATGATGGATCCATGCTGCATTTGTGAAAATCCTCTTTCATGTGATCTATTTCTACTTCACTCACTAAAGCATCTACTTCTGCTTCATTGACTACACTAGAGACTGACTGTGTGGATCACAAACTGTGGAAAATTCTTAAAGAGATGGGAATACCAGACCAACTTACCCGCCTCCTGAGAAATCTGTATGCAGGCCAAGAAGCAATAGTTAGAACCAGACACGGAACAACAGACTGGTTCCAAATTGGAAAAGGAGTACATCAAAGCTTGTTACCTTGCTTATTTAACTTCTATGCAGAGTATATCATGAGAAATGCTGGGCTGGATGAAGCACACACTGGAATCAAGATTGCTGGGAGAAATATCAATAACCTCAGATATGCAGATGACACCATCTTTATGGCAGAAAGCAAGGGAGAACTTAAGAGCCTCTTGATAAAAGAGAAAAAGGAGAGTGAAAAAGCTGACTTAAAACTCAACATTCAAAAAAATGAAGGTAATGGCATCTGGTCCCATCACTTCATGGAAAATAGACAGGGAAACAATGGAAACAGTGAAAGACTTTATTTTGGGGGGCTCCAAAATCACTGTAGACGGTGACTGCAGCCATGAAATTAAAAGACACTTGGCTCCTTGGAAGAAAAGCCATGACAAACCTAGACAGCATATTAAAAAGCAGAGACATTACTTTGCCAAAAAAGGCCCTTACAGTCAAAGCTATGGTTTTTCCAGGAGTCATGTATGGATGTGAGAGTTGGATCATAAAGAAAGCTGAGTAGGAAGAACTGATGCTTTTGAATTGTGGTGTTGGAAAAGACTCTTGAAAGAGTCCCTTGAACTGCAAGGCAATCAAACCAGTCAATCTAAAGGAAATCAGTCCTGAATATTCATTGGAAGGACTGACGCTGAAACTGAAGCTCCAACAGTTTGGCTATCTGATATGAAGAACTGACTTATCTGAAAAGACCCTGATGCTGGGAAAGACTGAAGGCAGGAGGAGAAGCAGATAACAGAGGATAAGATGGTTGGATGGCATCACCGACTCAATGGACATGGGTTTGAGCAAGCTCTGGGAGTTGGCGAGGGACAGGGAAGCCTGGCGTGCTGCAGTCCATGGGGTTGCAAAGAGACTGACATGACTGAGCGACTGAACTGAAGTTATCCTTCACGTACATTGTATGGCTTTATTCAGTCCTCATCCTATTAAAATATGTCTGTCTCTCTTACCACTCTAATAAAAAGTATTCTTATTAAACATATATGGATTCAAATTACTAAACTGATTTTCAATCCCTTTTTCAGTCAATATTCATTCTGCGTGTTTCTCTGGTTTTAAAAACTGAGGACCATTCTCTTCTTGAAACTTTCCCATCTTATCTTCAGAATTACATTTTAAGTAGGCTGAAGGAAGATAAGAGTTTATAAATGTGAGAGAAGAAAACGTATCAAAAGCCCAGTATATGTCCAGATACTGTGCTAAATGATTTGCATACATTATACATTAAATTTTTCTAAAATTATAAACTTGTTAATTGCCATTTTACCAGTGAGAAAGCTGAAATACAGAGAAGTTGTGAAACATCCAACACCTCACAGCTACTGAGTGACTGGACTGGAATTTAAACATGGCTAAATCCAACTGCAAAATCTAAACTGCTTCTACTAAACCATGACAAGTTTAATTTAGACATTTCTAGAAGAAAGTGAATAATAATAATAATCTTGTGATTTTGGAGTAAAAAAGACTTTTCAAAGCAAGGTAAAGACTGTAAAGAAAAACAATGACAAATTAAACATTATAAAAAATTTTCAATGTCCTTAAGACAGCAAATTCATAAACGCAAGAGGAAAGTGGAGCGAAAGGCCTCTTAATATTTTTTATGGGCATGAGGTAATGTTTTCAAAATGCAAACAGCTTTTACAAATCAATAAGAAAAAAATGTGAACCTCTCAAAGGAAAAATTAGGGTTAAAGGTCATGATCATGCAAATCACAGAAGAAGAAATACAATGACCAAAAAAAGTGAAGAAAATGTAACTCCACTAGTCATCAGTTGAAGACTTTTTTAATCATGTGACTTTACTATCAAAATGGCAATAATCTTTGAATGATTTTTGAATATCAAAGTGTGGGGAAATAGACACAACTGGTAGGAGTATAAAAGTGCAACCTGCTGTCACAATTTTAAATGTGAAATCATCTTAATCTAGCAAGTCCACTTTTAGAAATTTACCCTTTAAAACAGTAGACAAAGGTGTTTGTTGATAACTGCAGAAAATAAGGAAATCAATTAATTGCCAATCAATAGGGGACTGAATTATACAGCACATCAATAAAACTGACTATAATCCAGTCATTAAAAAGCATAACCAACACAACATTGTAAAGCAATTAACTTTCAATTAAAAATAAATTTAGAAAAAAAATTTTACTTAAAAAAAAAGTACATGGAAATATAAAATGATGCAGCTGCTGTGTAAAAGTCTGTCAGTTCCTCAAAAAGTTAAACCCAGAAATACAGATGATCCAGTAATTCCACTCCTAGGGATATACTCAAGAAAAGAAAATTTATGTACAAAAAAAAACCCTTTACATGAATATTTCTAGGAGAATTATTTATAACAGCCAAAGAACTGGCACCAACCCAAATATTTATCAGCTGCAAACAGATAAAATATTGTCTATCCAACTCTTTGTGACCACATGGACTGTAGCCCATCAGGCTCCTCTGTCCATGGAATTCTCCAGGCAAGAAAACTGGAGTGGCTAGCCATTCCTTTCTCCAGGAGATCCTCCTGACCCAAGGTTCAAACTCCTGAATTCCAGGTAGATTCATTACTGTCTGAGCTACCAGGCAAGCCCATATCCATACAATGGCATAAAAAGGAATGAAGTCGTGTTTCTTGGTAAACATGGCATAATCTTGAAAACACTATGCTAAGGTAAAAAAGCCAGACACAAAAGGTCACACATTATGATTCCATTTACATTAAATGCCTTGAATAGGTAAATTTAGAGAGACAGAAAGCACACTGGTAGTTGCCAGCAAATTAATGAATGGGAAAATTTGAACAGCTAATAGGTATGAAATTCCTTTGAGGGTGATGGAAGTGTTCTGAAATTAATAGTGGTGGTTCACAACATAGTGAAAACACTAAAACCACCCAAGTGTACACGTGAAAATGGTGAATTTTGTGTTTGTGATATATATCTCAATTTTTTAAGCTATAAATTTTAAATGCATATCTACTGATAGAAAAAATGTCAATAATATGCTGTTAAATCAAAAAGCAAGTTTTAATAACAGTATTAGTTCAGTTCAGTTGCTCAGTCGTGTCCAACTCTTTGCGACCCCACAAACTGCAGCACACCAGGCCTCCTTGTCCATCACCAACTGCCGGGATCCACCCAAACTCATGTCCACTGAGTCAGTGATGCCATCCAACCATCTCATCCTCTGTCGTCCCTTTCTCCTCCTGCCCTCAATCTTTCCCAACATCAGGGTCTTTTCAAATGAGTCAGCTCTTCCCATCAGGTGGCCAAAGTATGGGAGTTTCAGCTTCAGCATCAGTCCTTCCAATGAACACCCAGGACTGGATCTCCTTTAGGATGGACTGGATGGATCTCCTTGCAGTCCAAGGGACTCTCAAGAGTCTTCTCCAATACCACAGTTCAAAAACATCAATTCTTCGGTGCTCAGCTTTCTTTACAGTCCAACTCTCACATCCCTACGTGACCACTGGAAAGAAAAACCATAGCCTTGACCAGACAGACCTTTGTTGACCAAGTAATGTCTCTGCTTTCTAATATGCTGTCTAGGTTGGTCATAACTTTCCTTCCAAGGAGTAAGCGTCTTTTAATTTATTATGAAAGTGAAAAAGGAGAGTGAAAAAGCTGGCTTAAAACTCAAACATTCAAAAATGAAGATCAGCCATGCAGTACCATCACTTCATGGCAAATAGATGGGGAAACAATGGAAACATGACCGACTTTATTTTGGGGGGCTCCAAAATCACTGCAGATAGTGACTGCAGCATGAAATTGAAAGATACTTGCTCCTTGGACAAAAAAGCTATGAAGAACCTAGACAGCATATTAAGAAGCAGAGACATTACTTTGCCAACAAAGGTCTCTATAGTCAAAGCAATGGTTTTTCCAGTAGTCATGTATGGGTATGATAGTTGGATCATAATGCTTTTGAACTGTGACGTTGGAGAAGACTCTTGACAGTCCCTTGGACTGCAAGGAGATCAAACCAGTCAATTCTAAAGGAAATTAAGCCTGAATTTTCATTGGAAGGTTTGATGCTGAAGCTGAAGCTCCAATAGTTGGGCCACCTGATGTGAAGAACTGATTCATTAGAAAAGATTCTGATGGGGAAAGACTGAAGGCAGAAGACAAGAGGATGACATCAACGACTCAATGGACATGAGATTGAGCAAGCTCCAGGAGATGGTGAAGGACAGGTAGGCCTGGTGTGTGCAGTCCAGGGGGTTGCAAAGAGTCAGATACGACTGAGTGACTGAACAACAAGAAATTTTATTATGCTAAATGGTTATATAAGGTCATATTACCCAGAAATAGATAATGGATATCTATTCCTATACATATTGTACTACTAACAGTCTTGATTTCCATGAGACAGGATAACCAGAAAATTATGGTCTTTAGCATCTTTTTTTTTTTTTTACACAAAGAGCACATAATTATTTGCAAAAGTAAACATGAAAAAATATTACCATCGGCAAAGAAAAATACTAATACAACAAAAATACACACAGCAAATTAAAACCAGGAGACAATACAGCAAAGATTATTAACCTGGCATCCAGAAACCTCAGAGAATGTAAATTTGTAAAAGAAAAAAAAAATTTATCCCTAGGTTCACTAACCTCTAATTAAAGTTTAGTACCTCTTTCAGCCAGACCTAGACAATCTACCATAGTAATATTGCCGTAACTGTGATTTTTATCACTAATACAAGTTGTATTTTCCTATCACATTAGTTGTTACATATACCTCAAAATATCATCTACATATATATCACTACTTTAAAATTATGGTAGTTATTAGACTCACTGCTAGATCTTGTTTTTTAACTGCATTGATAAAGGGGCACATATATTAATATACCACATATTTATGTATTTCAATATAACACATTCCTTTTAAATCTTATTTCATTCAGTTAAAATCATTATTCTAAAAAGGCTCCACAGTCTTCTCCAGACTGCCAAAGAGTCCATACAGCCAAACATCCACTCATATCCAAGTGCAACACATTATACAGAGGACGAGAAAACCAAGCATAACGTATTCTAATTATTCAGGCATAAAGTAAGCAGGGCCCAAATTCAGACAAAGATTTCCCTGTAGCTCAAGCGGTAAAGAATCTGCCTGCCATGCAGGAGACCAGGGTTCGATTCCTGGGTTGAGAAGTTCCTCTGGAGAAGGGAATGGCAATCCCACTCCAGTATTCTTGCCTGGAGAATTCCATGGACAGAGAAGCCTGGTGGGCTACAGTCCGTGGAGTCGCAAAGAGTCGGACACGACTGAGCGACTAACACACACACACAAATTCAGACAAAAATAAAAACCAATTTTAATCAGTTTGTCTAATACAAAATTCAAAGTTTTCTTCCCCAAATCATATCCTCCTCCATATTTTTCAGCTGCCTCTGACTTCTTCCTTCATTTTCTATCACTGATGTCACTTAAAAGCTTTCTCTTCTATCCCAATTGACACAGATCTCTCTCCTGATGTATCACTTCATATTTTAATTCTTTAAAAAAGTGCCTCCCTTCTCTCATTCTGATCTCAACTGATTCTGCATACCTCAACCAGATTAATCTTCTTAAATAATTATTTTCAAACTGCCCCAATCTCTCCAAATCACTCAATGCTCCCAATGTCTTTAATAGTATTGATAAGGACATGATTCTAGAGCCGTATCTGCAATAACTATTAATAGTTTTAATCAAAACAATTCTAAAGTCATGTCCTATATCATTCAAACAATATCATGACATAAAAGTCACATATTAATAAGAGAAATCTAATTTACAGATGTAAAAAGCCACCCAGTGCTCTACAGTTAAACCTAGGAGAAAACTGAAATTCCTCATTCAAACCTCTCCACGATAATCATACTCCAGTTTGCCTTATCACCTCCCTTGTTCACACTGAAATTCCAGAATTTAACCAGATATTAACTCAATGTCCCTTTCCTCCTCGAATCTGGATGCATGACTTTCTGCTACTACATATTTGCAGATATAACTTCTATGATTTGCAATGACATTTGATTCATTCATTCATTCAATAAACAGTTACTAGGCCCCTAAAATATCCTAAACACTCAGTAAATAGTAGGGGTTAAGCTCCTACTTTGTAACAAATACTTAAATCTCAGTCTAGGAGACTCCTCTTGGCTTCCTAGGTGGCACCAGTGGTAAAGAACCTGCCTGCAGATATGAGACACTGGTTCGATCCCTGGGTTGGGAAGATCTCCTGGAGGAAAGAATGACAACCCACTCCAGTATTCTTGTCTGGAGGACCCTATGGACAAAGGAGCCTGGTGGGCTACAGTCCACAGGGCTGCAAAGAGTTGGATATGACTGAAGTGACTTAGCACACAGACTTCTTGGTGGTCCACTGGCTAAGACTCCATGTTCACAATGCTAGAGCCCAAGGTTCAACCCCTGGTCAGGGAACTAGATCCCAAATGCTGCAATTAAAGATCTTGCATGCCACAACTAATACCTGGTGCAGTCAAATAAGTATTCTTTAAAAATCTGTCTAATGAGAAAGCAGAGACATAAACCACGTAAATACAAGATAGTGTGGTAAATGTCACAAGAGGGATGCACAGATGCTAGGGGAGCACAGAAAAAGAGCATAAAGCAAAGACTAGAAGGGGGAGGGCAAGGTTTCCTGGAGTTGGAGCACCTAACGTGAATTATTAAAGAAGTCCATGAGGTCATAAAGTATAAGGTTTGTAAGCACATATAAAGCACAAACCAGACTATAAAAAAGTCACTCATTTTGGCTAGGCTCGAGAATATGTTTGAAGAGAGAGGAGTAATAAATGATAAAACTGGAAAGGTACAAGGGGACAAAATCATAATGAGCCTCACATATAATGGTATAAAAGCTCCATTTTATTCCAAAAGCAGTAAGTAGCAGCAGGATATGCTGGAAAGCAGACAAGTTGAGGAATTCCCATGACCTAAATCTGAATTCGACCTCTTGTGTCATTTATTTGCCATGTGACTTTCATCAAATTTGCCTCTCTAAGCTTCAGTTTCTTCAAATACAAAATAAGAATTGATAATATCAATTTTGCCAAGATTCTGACAAGAAGTTAATTCACGTAAATCTCCTAGCACAGGAGTCAATAAACTACGGCTTGGCCTGCCAGCAATGAATGGTTTTACATTTTTAAAGGATTGTTTACTTAACAAAAAAAGAAAGAAAGAAAGAAACCAAAGAGTAATACAGAACAGAGATCTTGTGATCCACAGAGCCAAAATGTTTACCTTATGGCCCTTCACATACAAATTTTGCTAACTCCTATCCTTAGCACAAATTAGGCAACCAAAAAATAGTAACATTATTAAGAATTTTAAATACTGAATAAATCTTTAAAGGATTTCTCTGGTGATAACAAAGAAACAGAAATTAAAACAGCAATAATGGATGTTGGGAAACAAGAATGCTGCAGTAATCCATTAACTTTTCCTTTCCTTCCTTCTAACTATACAGGTGAGATCAACTTCTACCTCCTGTCTGTATCCCTGTAGGCTACACACCCATATGTACTCTGGTATACGATACAGCACTTAATGTTCTTTGTTACTTAGCATACTTGCCTTCACTAGCTTACCACTTATTCAGGCTTACATCCACTCTAAGTGAAAATAGTGTTAAGAGTAAATATTTTGTAGTCAAACAGACCTTGTTTTAAATATTGGTTTTTCAATGTTTAAGGTTTGTTATTTAACGTGTATGGCTCCTACAAGAAACAGTCATAGCTATCACATAAGAGTTTTCTAGCTTTGCTTTCCTTTTTCACTTCGGATGTAACACTGTTCTAAGCACTTTATGACTATTTCATTTAACCCTCACAACAACCCTGTAAGATAAGGACTATCAATTAACTATCTCCCGATTACGGATGAGGAAACTAAAGCATGGAGAATTTAAATAAGTTTCCCAAGAACTAGAAAAGTGAAGGATCGAAGGCTCATATTCTTAAGCAGCAAGATAATGAGAATCATACTGTATAATTCACAGGATTTTTATGAATAGTAATTTAGATTATATATTTAAAAGTGAAGGGGATGGCTTTCACAGGCCTTAGTATTCAGTAGTTCAATAAACACAAGTTCCACTTTCTAGTATGAAAGACTAGATTCTGAACGTATTCCCCAGAAAATCTCCCGATTACGGATGAGGAAACTAAAGCATGGAGAATTTAAATAAGTTTCCCAAGAACTAGAAAAGTGAAGGATCGAAGGCTCATATTCTTAAGCAGCAAGATAATGAGAATCATACTGTATAATTCACAGGATTTTTATGAATAGTAATTTAGATTATATATTTAAAAGTGAAGGGGATGGCTTTCACAGGCCTTAGTATTCAGTAGTTCAATAAACACAAGTTCCACTTTCTAGTATGAAAGACTAGATTCTGAACGTATTCCCCAGAATCCCAAATATAATAGTACATACCCAGTAGAAGCTTAATAAATATTTATTAATACCACCTGACCTGCCTCTTTGAGCAACCTGTATGCAGGTCAGGAAGCAACAGTTAGAACTGGACATGGAACAACAGACTGGTTCCAAATAGGAAAAGGAGTACATCAAGGCTGTATATTGTCACCCTGCTTATTTAACTTCTATGCAGAGTACATCATGAGAAACGCTGGACTGGAAGAAACACAAGCTGGAATCAAGATTGCCGGGAGAAATATCAATAACCTCAGATATGCAGATGACACCACCCTTATGGCAGAAAGTGAAGAGCAGCTAAAAAGCCTCTTGTTGAAAGTGAAAGTGGAGAGTGAAAAAGTTGGCTTAAAGCTCAACATTCAGAAAACGAAGATCATGGCATCTGGTCCCATCACTTCATGGGAAATAGATGGGGAAACAGTAGAAACAGTGTCAGACTTTATTTTTTGGGGCTCCAAAATCACTGCAGATGGTGACTGCAGCCATGAAATTAAAAGGCGCTTACTCCTTGGAAGAAAAGTTATGACCAACATAGATAGTATATTCAAAAGCAGAGACATTACTTTGCCGAGTAAGGTCCGTCTAGTCAAGGCTATGGTTTTTCCTGTGGTCATGTATGGATGTGAGAGTTGGACTGTGAAGAAGGCTGAGCGCAGAAGAATTGATGCTTTTGAAGTGTGGTGTTGGAGAAGACTCTTGAGAGTCCCTTGGACTGCAAGGAGATCCAACCAGTCCATTCTGAAGGAGATCAACCCTGGGATTTCAGAGAGTTTCAAACAAGTAAGCAACAGAGAATGATTTTGAAAGAAAATTCTGTCACAGTTAGTTGGCACTTTTTTTTTTTAATATCTCCTTTCTGACACTGTTTCCTCATCTATTTGCCATGAAGTGATGGGATCGGATGCCATGATCTTCGTTTTCTGAATGTTGAGCTTTAAGCCAATTTTTTCGCTTTCCTCTTTCACTTTCATCAAGAGGCTTTCTAGTTCCTTTTCACCTTCTGCCATAAGGGTAGTGTCATCTGCATATCTGAGGTTATTGATATTTCTCACAGCAATCTTGATTCTATCTTGTGTTTCTCCCAGCCCAGTGTTTCTCATGATGTACTCTGCATAGAAGTTAAATAAGCAAGGTGACAATATACAGCCCTGGCGTACTCCTTTTCTTATTTGGAACCAGTCTGTTGTTCCATGTCCAGTTCTAACTGTTGCTTCCTGGCAAATAGATGGGGAAACAGTGGAAAGAGTGTCAGACTTTATTTTGGGGGGGCTCCAAAATCACTGCAGATGGTGAATGCAGCCATGAAATTAAAAGACACTTACTCCTTGGAAGAAAAGTTATGACCAACCTAAATAGCATATTCAAAAGCAGAGACATTACTTTGCCGACTAAGGTCCATCTAGTCAAGGCTATGGTTTTTTCCTGTGGTCATGTATGGATGTGAGAGTTGGACTGTGAAGAAGGCTGAGTGCTGAAGAATTGATGCTTTTGAAGTGTAGTGTTGGAGAAGACTCTTGAGAGTCCCTTGGACTGCAAGGAGATCCACCAGTCCATTCTGAAGGAGATCAACCCTGGGATTTCTTTGGAAGGAATGATGCTGAAGCTGAAACTCCAGTACTTTGGCCACCTCGTGCGAAGAATTGACTCATTGGAAAAGACTCTGATGCTGGGAAGGATTGGGGGCAGGAGGAGAAGGGGACGATAGAGGATAAGATGGCTGGATGGCATCACGGACTCGATGGATGTTAGTCTGAATGAACTCCGGGAGTTGGTGATGGACAGGGAGGCCTGGCGTGCTGTGATTCACGGGGTCACAAAGAGTCGGACACGACTGAGCGACTGAACTCAACTGAACTGACTGCAGTAATAAAGACGGCAGGGGAGTTGGTGAAAAGGAGTACTTGGTGTCAGCTGGGGGTTGTATGAAATCATTTCATCTCAAAATAAAGAGCAGAAATAGGAGAACTTGAAATAGATGTTCCCTAGCTCCCTGGCTTCCTCCTCTTCTTGGGCAGGTATCAAAGGAGAAAAAGTTCAGCAATAAAAGCAGTCTCCATGGATTGTTGTCTGGATGAGCAGCTGCCACAAAGAGGGACACATCATTCATCCCTGGAGAATCTTGGTTGTGCTTCCTGCACATGTGAGAGAGCCAGCTTGCTTTGGACACACACAAAGAAGTAAAGTCAAGAGTTTGTGAGCTTGAGGCAAGCGTCTCATCCCTGGGCGTCACTGCAAGGTAGCTATACATGTAGCTTCTGGTTGCTCTCAGCTAAAAACTGCAGATAGACTGAGACCAAAGGTGCTAGCTCAGAATCCAGCTAGAGTCTATTCACCTATTGATCTGAGGAGAGGGGAGATTAAAGGTCATTTCCCTTTTCTCTGAACTCATAGAATTCCTTAACTGCAGTTTTTTCATGATGCTTGTGCCAGTTGTTAATTAATCCCCTTTCAGCTCCACACACATCCTTTTTTTCTGCTTCGTCATCCTGCATCTGGACTCAGCTTCTTAATGTTTCTAACTTGCCAGTCGGCTTAGTCTTACACTCAAGCAATAAAAGTTGCAGCAAGTCAAATGGAAAGAAAGGGCTGCTTTTGTTCCACGTGCTGTTCCTTGTGCAGTTGCATGGCAATTGGTGTGCGGAGGGTCCCAGCAAGTTTTCACCGCGGTAATGATGGCTCTCAGGGTCCTGCCCTGAGTACCTATAGCACCCTGGTTCTTCTTTATGACAGCAGCCATGCTCAGTTTGCAAGGGTGTGCGTTTCAGTCTTGTGGGATCTTCCTCTCAGTTTCTGATTTCCTCATTGACTTTTCCCTCAGTCTTAGGTCGCTGCCTTCTGAATTTCTACCTCTGTTACACTTTACAGTTCTCTGATCTTCTGCCTAGTTAACAGTTCTTTCTACATGATGTCTCACGTTCGGGTTATTGATGGGATTTGTCTTTTGACTGGTCCCTAACAGATACACTTGAACACATCTAACTCATGCAGCGTTGTTTGTATGTGCCCCTCAGAACTCCTTATGGAGCTTCTGTGCTCTTGACATCTACAGAAGTGGTCTTCCAGCTGGAATATATTACAGTGTATGTATCTCAGGGAATTAATTTCCAGATCCTAGACTTCCCTGTATATATGCTTTCCTAATAAAATCAGCCTTAGAACATGCCTTCAGGGAAGATCCAATGGAAAGGGTTCTTTTTCCCAGCTCACCCTGAACTTTAAAATGGCATACTTCTTATTTCTCCTTGATTTTACAGTGCATTGTCTAGAGTTGTAATATATTTATTCTATTTTGATTAATTATGTTCTATTAGTTTTAGCAATAACTCAATCCAGAAGAAAAATTTTTTAACATCTAAATGAAAATTACAGGAAATTAAGAAATCATTTTGATTTATATTTTACTCTTGTTACATAGAATAATGCTAGGATGATTCATAAGAGATTTTTAAGCATGAAGCATGTTATGAAGGATAAAATTGGAGAAATGGAATGGAAATATGACTTTAAGGAGATGAAAGAACATTAAGTGTTCCTACTGGTAAATGGTCATCCATGTGTTTTAAAATTTTGGATGATGGTAAACATTCTAGGTATCTATAATTCTTTGGATACATATAAAAACATTCAGCAATTTTTTGTTCTAGATTGTCAATATTGACTACACGTTAGAATTACATTCTTTGCTACAATTTAGGCAAAAGAGAAATTTTATAATTTAATAGAGAAAAATACATGAACATATGTGTGTGTGTGTGTGTGTGTGTGTGTGTGTATGAGAGAGATGAGAGACTTTATATTTCATCTTTGAAGAGTTCAAGAGAGTATGCAGTTTTCCAGAATTCTTTCAGGAGATACATGAGTAAATACAGGTGCCTCACTTATAATAAAACATGAATGAATGAAGACTGAGTGAATGAATAAAGGAACAAATAAGTGAATCAGCACGTGAAAGAAGTCCCTCCTAGGATAAATAGGAACAACATTCTGTATTTCTCTACTCAGGTTGTTTCTCAGCTTCTCCACTTGGGGAAATATGTGTATGGAAAATGGAAAAGGCCAATATGGCCCTGATATGGGGGCCCAGATCAGGAGCCAGCCCAAGTCTCTCCTTTGCCTTCATTTCAGAATGACCTGCGACTAACTGAATGACTTGTTATATCTTTCCTTTAAGCCCAGTGGCTTGTTTTTATTTTTCCATCTGTGCAATGGATTTCAGTTCAGTTCAATGACTCAGTCATGTCTGACTCTTTGCAACCCCATGAACTGCAGCACGCCAGGCCTCCCTGTCCATTACCAACTCCCGGAATTCACTGAGACTCGCGTCCAACGAGTCAGTGATGCCATCCAATCATCTCATCCTCTGTCATCCCCTTCTCCTCCTGCCCTCAATCTTTCCCAGCATCAGGGTCTTTTCAAATGAGTCAGCTCTTTGCATCAGGTGGCCAAATTATTGGAGTTTCAGCTTCAACATCAGTCCTTCCAATGAACACGCAGGACTGATCTCCTTTAGGATGGACTGATTGGATCTCCTTGCAGTCCAAGGGACTCCCAAGAGTCTTCTCCAACACCACAGTTCAAAAGTGCCAATTCTTTGGCATTCAGCTTTCTTTAAGTCCAACTCTCACATCCATACATGACTACTGGAAAAACCATAGCCTTGACTAGACAGACCTTTGTTGGCAAATCAGTGTCTCTGCTTTTTAATATACTGTCTAGGTTGGTCATAATTTTCCTTTCAAGGAGTAAGTTTCTTTCAATTTCATGGCTGCAATCACCATCTGCAGTGATTTTGGAGCTCAGAAAAATAAAGTCAGCCACTGTTTCCCCGTCTATTTCCCATGAAGTGATGGGACCAGATGCCATGATCTTCGTTTTCTGAATGTTGAGCTTTAAGCCAACTTTTTCACTCTTTTCTTTCACCTTCCTCAAGATGCTCTTTAGTTCTTCTTTCTGCAAAAGGGTGGTGTCATCTGCATATCTGAGGTTGTTGATACTTCTCCTGGCAGTTTTGATTTCAGCTTGTGCTTCCTCCAGCCCAGCATTTCTCATGATGTACTCTGCATATAAGTTAAATAAGCAGGGTGACAATATGCAGCCTTGACATACTCTTTTCCGGATTTGGAACCAGTATGCTGTTCCATGTCCAGTTCTAACTGTTGCTTCCTGACCTGCATATAGGTTTCTCAAGAGGCAGGTCAGGTGGTCTGGTATTCCTATCTCCTTCAGAATTTTCCACAGTTTATTGTGATCCACACAGTCAAAGGCTTTGGTATAGTCAATAAAGCAGAAATAGATGTTTTTTCTGGAACTCTGCTTTTTCGATGATCCAGCGGATGTTGGCAATATGATCTCTGGTTCCTCTGCCTTTTCTAAAACCAGCTTGAACATCTGGAATTTCACAGTTCACATACTTCTGAAGCTTGGCTTGGAGGATTTTGAGCATTACTTTACTAGCATGTGAGATGAGTGCAATTATGCAGTAGTTTGAGCATTAAGTAGCGGCTGCAACAGCGCAGGAGCGGCAGCTTCGATGGTACAGGAGTGGCAGCTACAGTGGCACAGGAGCAGCTGAGAAGAGCTACCCCATGTCCAAGGTCAGGTGAGGCATCCGAGAGGAGCTACCCCACATCCAAGTAAGGAGCAGTGGCTGCACTTTGCTGGAGCAGCCATGAAGAAGTACCCAACGTTCAAGGTAGGAGAAACCCAAGTAAGACGGTAGGTGCCTAGCAAGTGCATCAGAGGGCAAACTGAAACCACAATCACAAACAACTAGTCAATCTGATCACACGGACCAGTCTTGTCTAACTCAGTCAACTAAGCCATGCCGTGTGGGGCCACCCAAGATGGACAGGTCATGGTGGAGAAGTCTGACAGAATGTGGTCCACTGGAGAAGGGAATGGAAAACCGCTTCAGTATTCTTGCCTTGAGAATCCAATAAACAGTAGGAAGAGGCAAAAAGATAGGACACTAAAAGGTGAACTCCCGAGGTCAGTAGGTGCCCAATATGCTACTGGAGATCAGTGGAGAAATAACGCCAGGAAGAATGAAAGGATGGAGCCAAAGCAAAAACAATACCCAGTTGTGGATGTGACTGGTGATAGAAGCAAGGTCCAATGCTGTAAAGAGCAATATTGCATAGGAACCTGGAATGTCAGGTCCATAAATCAAGGCAAATTGGAAGTGGTCAAACAAGAGATGGCAAGAGTGAATGTCGACATTTGAGGATTCAGCGAACTAAAATGGACTGCAATGTGTGAATTTAACTCAGATGACCATTATCTACTACTGTGGGCAGGAGTCCCTTAGAAGAAATGAAGTAGCCATCATAGTCAACAAAAGAGTCCAAAATGCACTACTTGGATGCAATCTCAAAAACTACAGAATGATCTCTGTTTCCAAGGCAACCCATTCAATATCACAGTAATCCAAGTCTATGCCCCAACCCCAACGCTGAAGAAGCTGAATTTGAACGGTTCTGTGAAGATCTCCAAGACCTTCTAGAACTAACACCCCCAAAAGATGTCCTTTTCATTACAGGGGACAGGAATGCAAAAGTAGAAAGTCAAGAAGCACTTGGAGGAACAGGCAAATTTGGCCTTGGAGTACATAACGAAGCAGGGTAAACGCTAATAGAGTTCTGCCAAGAGAATGCACGGTCATAGCAAACACCCTCTTTCAACAACACAAGAGAAGACTCTACACATGGACATCACCAGATGGTCAACACTGAAATCAGATTGATTATATTCTTTGCAGCCAAAGATGGAGAAGCTCTATACAGTCAGCAAAAACAAGACTGGGAGCTGACTGTGGCTCAGATCATGAACTCCTCATTGCCAGATTCAGACTTAAATTGAAGAAAGTGGAGAAAACCACTAGACCATTCAGGTATGACCTAAATCAAATCTCTTATGATTTTACAGTGGAAGTGAGAAATAGATTTAAGGGACTGGGTCTGATAGAAAGAGTGCCGGATGAACTATGGACAGAGGTTCATGACATTGTACAGGAGACAGGAATCAAGACCATCCTCATGAAAAAGTAATGCAAAAAAGCAAAATGGCTGTCTGAGGAGGCCTTACAAATAGCTGTGAAAAGAAGAGAAGCAAAAAGCAAAGGAGGAAAGGAAAGATATACCATTTGAACGCAGAGTTCCAAACAATAGCAAGGAGAAATAAGAAAGCCTTCCTCAGTGATCAATGCAAAGAAAGAGGAAAACAATAGAATGGGAAAGATGAGAGATCTCTTCAAGAAAATTAGAGATACCAAGGGAATATTTCATGCAAAGATGGGCTAAATAAAGGACAGAAATGGTATGGACCTAACAGAAGCAGAATATATCAAGAAGAGGTGACAAGAATACACAGAAGAACTGTACAAAAAAGATCTTCACAACCCAGATAATCATGATGATGTGATCACTCACACTCACCTAGAGCCAGACATCCTGGAATGTGAAGTCAAGTGGGCCTTAGGAAGCATCAGTACAAACAAAGCTAGTGGATGTAATGGAATTCCAGTTGAGCTATTTCAAATCCTGAATGATGATGCTGTGAAAGTGCTGCACTCAATATGCCAGCAAATTTGGAAAACTCAGCAGTGGCCACAGGACTGGAAAAGGTCACTTTTCATTCCAGTCCCAAAGAAAGGCAATGCCAAAGAATGCTCAAACTACCCACAATTGCAATGGATTTTGAAGTTCGAAATGAGTGACAGTTGGAGTATTCATTTTATCTTTTGGAGGGAAACACCTGTGGCTTCATAGACCAAAACAATCTTAGAGAAAGTAGACGTGGGTTGATGTAATGATTTGCTAGTAACTGGTTTCATGATGTTTATCAAATGCTTTCATGTCTCTCCACTTCTGTTTCCTCGTGTATAAGAAGTGAATGGTGATAACTGTGAGCCTTAGATGAAAACATGCATGTAAATGTGCTTTGCACGTGATAAGCCATTAGTACATGCTGAAGCTAATGCTGAAATATCAAGTGGCAGTGAACCTTGGTATATCCACTTCTTCCTGCCCTAAGGGTTGCCTGTCAGTTTGCTGTGAACTAAACTAGTTGGCCATTTAGGGCTGCACACTGCCCCAGATCTTGATCACATCAGGGACCTTCCATCCTAAGTCAAGGATGTGGAACATTTGATGGTCACACATGGATGCACTCCCCCTTCACTTCCACAACTGTGGATCTTGTAAGCTTCCCACTACGTATAGCATGTGTTTTCATCCTTGCCTCAGGGGGAGACACATTTGCAGCTAGTTCATCTATAGAATCTATGGAAGTGATCACTGTCAAATATTTCCATGTATTATATAAAATGTAAGACACGGACATCATAGCTTCATGCTAGAGTGTTTCCTGAATCTGCGGTCTTGGGGGAGTGTACAGTACTTGCTGATGCTCCAACCAACTGAATTAAAAACTGGGCAGCACGTGTGCATGCACCTGCACGCATGTGCCACACACACAAGTGCACATACACACACAAGATGACTTTTTATAGCTCTCCAGTGGCACCCCACTCCAGTACTCTTGCCTGGAAACCCCCATGGACAGAGGAGCCTGATGGGCTGCAGTCCATGGGGTCGCTAAGGGCTGGGCACGACTGAGCGACTTTCACTTTCACTTTTCACTCTCATGCATTGGAGAAGGAAATGGCAACCCACTCCAGTGTTCTTGCCTGGAGAATCCCAGGATGGGGGAGCCTGATGGGCTGCCGTCTACTTAGCAGCAGCAACAGCAGCAGCAGCAGCACCAAATTAGTGGTAGTTCACCTGGCATTTTGTCAACAGTGGAGATCAACTGAGAAATTTAAGTGCTTGTGCCAAGTACCTAATAATAAAACTATCAGATTTTGTCTATTACTGAAACATTGATGAATAAAGGAATGTGCCTGTGGTTGCAGAATTGAATCAGGATAAGTTGCATTAGAGCTGCTTCTACACTAGTGTCAATAGCCTTTAAAATCAGGACTGCTCACTGAGCTCTTCATACATTTACACTATTGGGAGTGATGAATTTTAAAATGACTTTTTGATGCTCTCTAGAGAGTAAACCCTCAAGCCATATTTCTATAAAGATTAAGATCTTATTCCAGATCCCTGTTAAACTAAGAGAAGTCATGACTGTAGAAAAACAGAGGAGGATCCAGGTCTTCCAGTGTGCCAGACACACACTTTTCCCAGCTCTCATCTCACTGTTTCTCACAGCATCACTGTGGGTCAGGTGTCGTCCCTTCCATTTCACAGGTGAAAACGCTGAGGTTCAGGGAAGTTAAATTCAGCACCACAACATGAGTCTGTGTCTGTCTGAAACAAAGCATTCTTTCCCCTTCACACCATTAACTCTGACCCTGGCTCAGAAAGGTGAACGCTCACAAAATAGGGGCTGTGGAGGTAATGTTAGCCTTTATCTTCCCATAGACCCAGAGTGGCAGTTCTCAATCTAGGCTGCATATTAAAATCACCACTGTTCCAGGGTTCACACTCTTGACTTGTAAGAGCAGTATTTGTCAACTTTCAGAATCACCTGGTGGTTTGTTCAAACAGATTTCTGGGCCCTGCCTCTAGAGTTTCTGATCCTTTAAGCCTGGAGTTGGCCTGAGAATCTGCATTTTTAGTAAATTTCCTGGTGCTGATGGTCAGGGCCCTCACTTCGTGAACTACCATCTCAGGGAATTGTTTCTCAAAGTGTAGTTCCCACCCAGAGTATTTACTTCAGAATTACTTATGAACTCAAAAGCAGGCTCAAATGCAAGATCAGTCTTGGGGGCTGGGCACCAGGGAATATGTCTTTTAACCAAGTCTTCCAGGTGATTCTTCAGCTCACTGAAGTGTGAGAACAGTCATTCGGTGGATTTTTAACCTCCCTCAATCTGGCTGTTAAATTCCATCTTATTTTGAGTGACAACCACACAACTGGCCTTTAGCAGTTGTGACTTGGCTTCTGGTTTGTTTGAAATGCCCATTAGAGGACGGGGGTGGTCCTAAGATGGTGGAGGAATAGGACGGAGAGAGCACTTTCTCCCCCACAAATTAATCGAAAGAACATTTGAACGCTGAGCAAATTCCACAAAACAACTTTTGAAAGCTGGCGGAGGACAGCAGGCACCCAAAAAGGCAGCCCATTGTCTTCGAAAGGAGACTATGTGCCCAATGGCAACCCCCAGTGGAGAAGTAGCCCAGACAGGGGTCTGCCACCGGCAAGTGGGGGCTGAACAGGGAGGCATGGGCTGCATTACTTAAGGTAAGGACCAGGCCTGAATGCCGGAGGGCTATCTGAGGGAGCTAACATGAGATCGCAACCCAAACTGTGGGATAGCCAGAGAGAGAGATAACTTTCCCGCCAAAAGCCCTAACCTAAGGCACTGCTGGGCCTGCTCACAGAAGAAAGGACTGAGCAAACGCCAGAGGAGACACAGGTGGCAGTGGGCCGGCCCCTCCCCCACTAGAGGCAGGGAAGCAGGCAGGCGACAGCCAGAGCCGGAAAGGGGCAGTCTGGCCCCAGAGACAGCATATCCTCTGCCAAACTGCGAGCAGGCTCCCAGTTGCTAACTAAGTCTTCCTGGGATCCTGGACGGTTGACATCTGCTGGGAGGGTCACAGCCAGAGATCAGCTCTCCAGAAGAGACACACGGCACACCTGAGATGGTGCTCCTGCTGCACACCCAGGAAACCAAACAGCTGGGAGTGGGGAGGTGATAAGACCCACCAAACGTGGGGAGTGTGCGCTCGCCAACACCTGGTCGCCTGAGCTGCTCGGACCTGGGAAGGGCACAAAACACAAGCCCAAATGAGTCTGCACCTTTGTGGAGTAGCTGAGAACCTGAACCTGAGCATATTAGACCTGGGAAGTGCACACAACCCAGGGCCTGCTTTAGACAGTTTCCCTGCAGAGCAGCCTGGAGCCTGAGCAGTGTAGACCAGAAAAGCACACATGCCGTGAGTGGGGGAAACCCAGTGTGGCCAAGACACTGCGAGCTCTCCCCCCACACACCAGTGATATTTGTTTGCAGTGTTCCTCCCTCCCCGCAGCACGACTGAACAAGTGAGTCTAAATAAGTGACCACCTTTGCCCCCTTGTGTCAGGGTGGAAAATTAGACACTGAAGAGACTTTTGCAAACAGAAGAAGCCAAAATAAACAGAGGGAACCACTTTGGAAGTGACAGGTGCAACAGATTAAAACCCTGTAGTTAGCACCGACTACATTGGAAGGGGCCTACAGATCTGGAGAAGTATAAGCTGGAGCAAGAAACTATCTGACTCCACTACATGAACTGACCACACACTGCCCACAACAGCTCCAGAGAAATTCTTAGATATATTTTTACTATTATCATTTAAAATTTTTTTTTACTTTTAAGTCCTCTATTACTCCTTTAATTTTAATTTTTATAACCTACTATTACCTTGCAAAAAATGACCCTATTTTTTCAAGCCAACTTCATATATATTTTTTAAAATTTCTGTGATTTTTTTAATGTTGCATTTTTGAGAGTCCAACCTCTACTCTAGATTTTTAATCTTTGCTTTTTGGTATTTGTTATCAATTTTGTACCTTTAAGAATCCAATCTTCAGTATCCATTTTTACTTAGGAGTGTGATTATTGGCTTGATTGTCCTCTCCCTCTTTTGATTCTTTTTCTCCCCTAGGTCACCTCTATCTCCTCCCTTCCCCGTCTCTTCTCTACCCAACTCTGTGAATCTTCTTTGGGTATTCCCAAGTGTGGAGAACACTTAGGGAACTGACTACTGGCTAGTCTGTCTCTCTCATTTTGACACCCCCCTTCTCCTCCTGGTCACCTCTATCTCCTTCCTCCCTCTTCTCTTCTCTATGTTACTCCATGAACCTCCCTGGGTGTTCCAGGCTGTGGAGAACACATAGGGGTTTGATTACTGGCTAGATTGCTCTCTTCCCTTTTGATTCTCCATCTTCTCCTTCTGGTCACCTCTATCTCCCTCCTCCCTCTTCTCTTCTCCATGTAACTCAGCAAGCCTTTCTGAGTGTCCCTCATTGTGGAGAATCTTTTTTCCTTAAACCTAAATGTTTTATCATCATTGCTGTGTGGATGGAGAAGTCTTGAGGCTACTGTAAGAATCAGACTGAAAACCAGAGGCAGGAGGCTTAAGTCCAAAACTTGAGGACATCGGAGAACTCCTGCCTCCAGGGAACATTAATCAATAAGAGCTCATCCAAAAGCCTCCATACCTACACTGAAACCAAGCTCCACCCAAGAGCCAACAAGTTCCAGAGCAGGATATACCACACAAATTCTCCAGGAACATAGCCCTGAGCTTTAATATAGAGGCTGCCCAAAGTCACACCAAACCCACTGACATCTCAAAATTCACTACTGGACATTTCATTGCACTCCAGAGAGAAAAAATCCAACTCCACCCAACAGAACACCAGTGCAAACTTCCCTGACCAGGGAAACCTTGACAAGCCACTAGTCCAACCCTACCCACAGGGAGGAACCTCCACAAAAGAGGAACCACAAAGTGCCAGAAAACAGAAAGGCCACCCCAAACACAGCTACCTAAACAAGATGAAAAGGCAGAGAAATACTATGCAGGTAAAGGAACATGATAAATGCCCAAGAAACCAAACAAAAGAGGAGGAGATAGAGAGTCTACCTGAAAAAGAATTCAGAATAATGACAGTAAAAATGATCCAAAATCTTGAAAACAAGTGAAATTACAGGTAAATAGCCTGGAGACAAGGATTGAGAAGATGCAAGAAATGCTTAACAAGGCCCTAGAAGAAACAAAAAAGAGTCAAATATAATGAATAATGCAATAAATGAGATCAAAAGCACTCGGGAGAGAATCAACAGTAGAATAATGGAGGCAGAAGATAGGATAAGTGAGGTGGAAGATCGAATGGTGGAAATAAATGAAGCAGAGAGGAAAAAAGAAAAAAAGAACTAAAAGAAATGAGGACAACCTCAGAGACCTCTGGGACAATGTCAAATGTCCCAACATTCAAATCATAGGAGTCTCAGAAGAAGAAGACAAAAGAAAGACCATGAGAAAATACTTGAGGAGACAATAGTTGAAAACTTTCCTAAAATGGGGAAGGAGATAGTCACTCAAGTCCAAGAAACCCAGAGAGTCCAAACAGGGGAAACCCAAGGCAAAACATCCCAAGACACATATTAGTCAAATTAACAAAGATCAAACACAAAGAACAAATTATTAAAAGCAGCAAGGGAAAAACAACAAATAACACACAAAGGGATTCCCATAAGGATAACAGCTGATCTTTCAATAGAAACTCTTCAGGCCAGAAGGGCATGGCAGGACATACCTAAAGTGATGAAAGAGGAAAACCTACAACCCAGATTACTGTACCCAGCAAGGATCTCATTCAAATATGAAGGAGAAATCAAAAGCTTTACAGACAAGCAAAAGCTGAGAGAATTCCACACCACTAAACCAGCTCTTCAGCAAATGCTAAAGGATCTTCTCTAGACAGGAAACACAGAAGAGGTGTATAAACTTGAACCGAAAACAACAAAGTAAATGGCAATGGGATCATACTTATCAATAATTACTTTAAATGTAAATGGGTTGAATGCCCCAACCAAAAGACAAAAGACTGGCTGGATGGATACAAAAATAAGACTCCTATTTATGCTGTCTACAAGAGACCCACCTCAAAACAAGGGACATATACAGACTGAAAGTGAAGGGCTGGAAAAAGATATTTCATGCAAATGGATACCAAAAGAAAGCAGGAGTAGCAATACTCATATCAGATAAAATAGACTTTAAAATAAAGGCTGTGAAAAGAGACAAAGAAGGACACTACATAATGATCAAAGGATCAATTCAAGAAGAAGATATAACAATTATAAATACATATGCACCCAACATAGAAGCACCACAATATGTAAGACAAATGCTAACAAGTATGAAAGGGGAAATTAACAATAACACAATAACAGTGGGAGACTTTAATACCCCACTCACACCTATGGATAGATCAACTAAACAGAAAATTAACAAGGAAACACAAACTTTAAATGATACAATAGACCAGTTAGACCTAATTGATATCTATAGGACATTTCACCCCAAAACAATGAATTTCACCTTTTTCTGAAGCACACATGGAACCCTCTCCAGGATAGATCACATCCTGGGCCATAAGTCTAGCCTTGGTAAATTCAAAAAATTGAAATCATTCCAAGCATCTTTTCTGATCACAATGCAGTAAGATTCGATGTCAACTACAAGAAAAAAAAAACTATTTAAAATTCCAACATATGGAGGCTGAACAACACACTGCTGAATAACTAACAAATCACAGAAATAAAAAAGAAATCAAAATATGCATAAAATTGAATGAAAATGAAAACACAACAACCCAAAACCTGTGGGACACTGTAAAAGCAATGCTATGGGGAAAGTTCATAGCAATGCAGGCTTACCTCAAGAAACAAGAAAAAAGTCAAATAAATAACCTAACTCTACACATAAAGCAGCTAGAAAAGGAAGAAATGAAGAACCCCAGGGTTAGTAGAAGGAAAGAAATTATAAAAATTAGGGCAGAAATAAATGCAAAAGAAACGAAAATGACCATAGCAAAAATCAACAATGCTAAAAGCTAGTTCATTGGGAAGATAAATGAAATAGACAAACCATTATCCAGACTTATCAAGAAACAAAGGGAGAAGAATCAAATCAACAAAATTAGAAATGAAAATGGAGAGATCACAACAGACAACACAGAAATACAAAGGATCATAAGACNTCAAGCATCTTTTCTGGCCACAATGCAGTAAGATTAGATGTCAATTACAGGAGAAAAGGTATTAAAAATTCCAACATATGGAGGCTGAACGACACGCTGGTTAATAACCAACAAATCCAGAACAAATCAAAAAGGAAATCAGAATATGCATAGAAATGAATGAAAATAAAAACACCACAACCTCAGACCTGTGAGACACTGTAAAAACAGTGCTAAGGGGAAGGTTCATAGCAATACAGGCATACCTCAAGAAACAAGAAAAAAGTCAAATAAATAACTCTACACCTAAAGCAACTAGAAAAGGAAGAAATGGAGAACCCCAGGGTTAATAGAAAGAAAGAAATCTTAAAAATTAGGGCAGAAACAAATGTAAAAGAAACAAAAGAAACCATAGCAAAAATCAACAAAGCCAAAAGTTGGTTCTTTGAAAGGATAAATAAAATTGACAAACCATTAGCCAGACTCATCAAGAAACAAAGGGAGAAAAATCAAATCAATAAAACCAGAAATGAAAATGGAGAGATCACAACAGACAACACAGAAATACAAAGGATCATAAGAGACTACTATCAGCAACTATATGCCAATAAAATGGACAACGTGAAAGAAATGGACAAATTCTTAGAAAAGTAAAACTTTCCAAAACTGAGCCAGGAAAAAATAGAAAATCTTAACAGACCCATCACAAGCACGGAAATTGAAACTATAATCAGAAATCTTACAGCAAACAAAAGCCCAGGACCAGATGGCTCCACAGCTGAATTCTACCAAAAAATTTGAGAAGAGCTAACACCTATCCTACTCAAACTCTTTCAGAAAATGCAGAGGAAGGTAAACTTCCAGACTCATCCTATGAGGCCACCATCACCCTAATACCAAAACCTGACAAAAATGCCACAAAAAAAGAAAACTACATGCCAATATCGCTGATGAACATAGATGCAAAAATCCTTAACAAAATGCTAGCAAACAAAATCCAACAACACATTAAAAAGATCATACATCATGACCAAGTGGGCTGTATCCCAGGGATGCAAGAATTCTTCAATATCTGCAAATCAATCAATGTAATACATCACATTAACAAACTGAAAAATAAAAGCAATATGATTATCTCAAAAGATGCAGAGAAAGCCCTTGACAAAATTCAACATCCATTTATGCTAAAAACCATCTAGAAAGCAGGAATAGAAGGAACATACCTCAACATAATAAAAGCTATATATGACAAACACTCAACAAACATTATCCTCAATGGTGAATAATTGAAAGCATTTCCCCTAAAGTCAGGAACAAGACAAGGGTGCCCACTCTCACCACTACTATTCAACATAGTTTTGGAAGTTTTGGCCACAGCAATCAGAGCAGAAAAAGAAATGAAACGAATCCAAATTGGAAAAGAAGAAGTAAAACTTTCACTGTTTGCAGATGACATGATCTTCTAATAGAAAACCCTAAAGACTCCACCAGAAAATTACTAGTGCTAATCAATGAATATAGTAAAGTTGCAAGATATAAAATTAACACAGAGAAATCCCTTGCATTCCTATACACTAACAATGAGAAAACAGAAAAAGAAATTAAGGAAACAATTCCATTCACCATTGCAACAAAGAGAATAAAATACTTAGGAATAAATCTACTTAAAGAAACAAAACACCTATATATAGAAAAATATAAGACACTGGTGAAAGAAATAAAAGAGAACACTAATAGATGGAGAAATATGCCATGTTCATGGATTGGAAGAATCAATATAGGAAAAATGAGTATACTACCCAAAGCAATCTATAGATTCAATGCAGTCCCTATCAAGCTACCAGTGGTATTTTCCACAGAGCTGAACAAATAATTTCACAATTTGTATGGAAATACAAAAAACCTCGAATAGCCAAAGCAATCTTGAGAAAGAAGAATGGAACTGGAGGAATCAACCTGCCTGACTTCAGGCTCTACTACAAAGCCACAGTCATCAAGACAGTATGGTACTGGCACAAAGACAGAAATATAGATCAGTGGAACAAAATAGAAACCTCAGAGATAAATCTACACACCTATGGACACCTTATCTTTAACAAAGGAGGCAACAATATACGATAGAGAAAAGATAATCTCTTTAGCAAGTGGTGCTGGGAAAACTGGTCAACCACTTGTAAAAGAATGAAACTAGAACACTTTCTAACACTATACACAAAAATTCAAAATGGATTAAAGATCTAAACATAAGACCAGAAACTATAAAACTCTTATAGGAGAACATAGGCAAAATGCTCTCTGACATAAATCACAGCAGGATCCTTCTAAGACCCACCTCCCAGAATATTGGAAATAAAAGCAAACACAAACAAATGGGACCTCATTAAAATTAAAAACTTCTGCACAACGAAGGAAACTATAAGCAAGGTGAAAATACAGCCTTCAGAATGGGAGAAAATAATAGCAAACAAAGCAACTGACAAAGAATTGATCTCAAAAGTATACAAGCAACTCTAGCTCAATTCCAGAAAAATAAATGACCCAATCAGAAAATGGGCCAAATATCTAAACAGACATTTCTCCAAAGGAGACATATAGATGGCTAACAAACACATGAAAAGATGCTCAACATCACTCATTATTAGAGAAATGCAAATAAAAACCACAATGAGGTACCATTTCACGCCAGTCAAAATGGCTGTGATCCAAAAGTTTACAAACAATAAATCCTGGAGAGGGTGCGGAGAAAAGGGGACCCTCTTACTCTGTTGGTGGGAATGCAAACTAATACAGCATCTATAGAGAACAGTGAAGAGATTCCTTAAAAACCTGGAAATAGAACTGCCATTCAGTTCAGTTAAGTTCAGTCACTCAGTCATGTCCGACTCTTGTGACCCCATGAATTGCAGCACGCCAGGCCTCCCTGTCCTTCACCAACCCCTGAAGTTTACTCAAACTCATGTCCATCAAGTTGGTGATGCCATCCAGCCATCTCATTCTCTGTTTTCCCCTTCTCCTCCTGCCCCCAATCCCTCCCAGCATCAGGGTGTTTTCCAACGAGTCAACTCTTTGCATGAGGTGGCCAAAGTATTGGAGTTTCAGCTTTAGCATCAGTCCTTCTAATGAACACCCAGGACTGATCTCCTTTAGAATGGACAGGTTTGATCTCCTTGCAGTCCAAGGGACTCTCAAGAGTCTTCTCCAACACCACAGTTCAAAAGCATCAATTGTTCGGCACTCAGCTTTCTTCACAGTCCAACTCCAACATCCATACGTGCCCACTGGAAATACCATAGCCTTGACTAGACGGACCTTTGTTGGCAAAGTAATGTCTTTGCTTTTTAATATGCTATCTAGGTTGGTCATAACTTTCCTTCCAAGGATAAGCATCTTTTAATTGCCATATGACCCAGCAATCCCACTCCTGGGCATACACGCTGAGGAATCCAGAAGTGAAAATGACACGTGTACCCCAATGTTCATTGCAGCACTGTTTACAATAGCTAGGAAATGGAAACAACCTAGATGTCCATCGGCGGATGAATGGATAAGAAAGCTGTGGTACATATACAAAATGGACTATTACTCAGCTATTAAAAAGAATGCATTTAAATCAGTTCTAATGAGGTGGATGAAACTGGAGCTTGTTATACAGAGTGAGGTAAGTCAGAAAGAAAAACACCAATACAGTATATTAATGAATATTTATGGAATTTAGAAAGATAGTAACGATGACCCTATATACGAGACAGCAAAAGAGACACAGATGTGAAGAACAGACTTTTGGACTCTATGGGAGAAGGTGAGGGTGGGATGATTTGAGAGAATAGCATTGAAACATATATATCACCATATGTGAAATAGATTTCCAGTCCAGGTTTGATGCATGAGACAGAGTGCTCAGGGCTGGGCACTGGGATGACCCAGAGGGATGGGATAGGGTGGGAGGTGGGAGGGGGATTTAGGATGGGGAACACATGTACACCCATGGCTGATTCATGTCAATGTATGGCAAAACCCACTACAATATTGTAAAGTAATTATCCTCCAATTAAAATAAATAAATTAATTAAAAAAGAAAACTGAAGATATTTGTTCTGTAATGTCAAGCATGGCTACATGGGCAGATCAAGGAATCATGGAGATCTCAGAGGAATTTGGGAATAGGGGAGCAGAGATACTATTCTACTCTGGTTACTGTTACTGCTATAAGTAATAAATGGATTCTTATGATCCAGTATTCTATATGTATACATGGATATATACAGTTTATTTCTGTGGTAGACTAACTTACTAATTGGGAAGGAGAGTAAAATCTCAGGCCTTCACAGTTTCAGACTTGGCAGTCCCCTGCAGGCTGCATCCCACATGTGTGTGTGTGTGTGTGTGTGTGTGTGTGTGTGTGTGTGTTAGTCGCTCAGTCCTGTCTGACTCTTTGCAACCCTATGGACTGAAGCCCACCAGGCTCTTCTGTCCGTGGAATTCTCTAGGCAAAAATACTGGAGTGGGTTGCCATTTCCTACTCCAGGGGATCTTCCCGACCTAGGGATCAAACTTGGGCCTCCTGCACTGGAGGTGGATTCTTGACTGTGTGAGCCACCAGGGAAGCCCTGTGCACTTCACATGGTCATCTCTAAAACTTACCCCAACCCAGCCCTTCCTTCAGCAAGAATCTCACATGGCTCCCCAGCACCCTCTGCATACAGTTCAAGTTCTTTGATTAAATCAAGTTCCCAAGGCCTATACTGCTTCTTGAATTCACATCCCAGAGGAGCCCACCTTGGTCAGCAGGAGTACATCAATAAAGTCCAAAGTCTTGGTCTTCTCCTTGGCCTTGAGGAAGTCACCAATATCTTCCCTGGGGAGGGTGCCTCGCCGCTCCTGGATGACAGCAGCTGTGAAGTCGTGCACCAGGCGGCAGGCCCTGCGGAACGCCACCCATCAGGGGTGAGGTAGTACAGGAAGTCCATGTGCAGGAAGATCTGCTGATATCGTTTTGCCACAAGGGCACTGAGCTCCAATATGGCAGCGATATAGTCACTGGGCTTCCTACAGGATGAGAGCATGAAAATGGAACAATTTAAAATATCTGATGTCTGAAATAAACCTTGAACAGAACCCTCTTCTTCTCAAACACCTTCCATGGCTCTCTGGAAAGCCCAGGAGAAAGTTCTTATCTTCTTTGGTTTCAGAATGTTCGTAAGATATAAAGATATCCATGCCTCCATCCTTATCTCCAGGATGTATCCTCACTATTGCACCTACCGTGCTCCTCCTAACCTCCTGGCCTTTATCAAACAGTTCTACCCACCTAAAAGGATGGCTTCTTCTCTTTCCCCTTCTTGTTCTTCAATGTCCAGATCTGACCCACCTCCTCCAAGAAGACCTTTCTGATTGTCCTGGTCAACCCTCCTTCACCCATCTACTCCCGTGGGTCTGTGGCTCATGTTCCCCAGGCCCTTGGGTGAGACTCACTCCTGGCAATTGCTGTCGTAACTGAAGACGCATTTCTGCAGACTGTCCAGGGTCATGAGGCTGATGTGTTCAAACATGTCCAGATGGGTGTGGCCCTCTGTGATCAGACGCTGCCACTTGGCCTGGACAGAGAAGGGGACACAGCTGAGGCTGAGAACTGCCTCCTTGGTGCCCCTTCCTAACCAAGATGCACTCCCTGGACTCTGTCTCCCGGTCCGAGGCACCCACCCCCAGGGAGGACCAGGCTCATGTAGGAGTGAAAACTGTTACTATTAGGACATGAAGTCTCCATCACTGGGAGTCAGAAAATCTGGGTTTTGTAATCCTGAGTCTACCTACTATACTTTATGTGCATGAGTGTGTGCTCAGTTACTCAGTTGTGTCCGACTCTGTGTCTGATACTTTGGACTGTGGCCCCTCAGTCTCCTCTGTCCTTGGGATTTTTCAGGCAGGAATAGTATAGTGGGTTGCCATTTTCTCGCTAGGGAATGTTCCCAACCCAGGGATCACACCCACATCTCCTGAGTCTCCAGCATTGCAGGCGGATTCTTTACCTGTTGAGCCCATACTTTGTCCACCATTGGTCAACTTTTCATAAAGTTAAGTGCTAACAAATGTTAGTTTTCATCAATTTCATTGTTATAAGTTGATTAGGAAAATGATCCCTATGTTAATAGAAATAGTCCTCCATGGGCCCTCAGTACTCCTGCACTTTTTTTTTTTTTTTTGCCAAAAAATTCTAAGACCCCTATGTTCTTTACCTGGGCCATTTCTCAGAGTTGTGTTTGTAGCAAACAACCTTGAGAAGTGAGGTAATGTGTCCCCATGGAAAATATCAAGCTTGCTTCTAACTGCTATAAATGTCACAGAGTTCCTAAAACTAATATTCCCGCCCCTGTGATATAACATACTATATGAGTAGACATCCATAGCAGCCCACTTGTATTATTTGTATGAGACTTGGTGACTTGGAAGAAGAATGCAAACCAACAAGAATCACATGCTGTTTGCTGTGCCAAGAGTAATAAACTGTCCTTTGTCTGTGACTTAGGAGTCTCATGTATTCTGGCAGAATCCAAGAAACAGTGACAAGCTCCCTTATCAGCTTGCAAGTATGAAAAAAATCACAGGCACTTCACAAAAGCCTGTGCTCCAGTTCTTTACTTTCCCATGTATATATCAAAACCCTTTGCAATGTAATTTTTCAGTAACTCTACTTGGAGGTGGAGCCTCTTTCATCATCCTTTGATTCTGAACTGGGCTTGGACTTTCTTTGGTCAACAGACTGTGGTGAAAATGATGATGTGATCATTCCAAACTTAGACCCCAAGGGGCACTGCAGCTTCCTCTCAATCTTTTCATACCCTGCCTCTACCATGTGGACCAGCCTGAGACGCCTTTTGAAGGGAGAGAATCACATGAAAGCAAGTCTATTTACCCTACCCGAGGTCATGCTAGATCAGCTTACAGCCAACCAAGCTTCAAACCTGTGAGAGGCCTGCCCCAGACCAGCAATGCTTCCTATCTGTACGGTCAGGCTGCCCAAGACAGCTGTCCTCTTGTTCTCTGTACATCCCTTGCTTGACCAGTTCCTGCTTCTCCTACACCCTATTCACATTTCCTATTACTCCTGGAGCCTAATCAGTAAATACTGACATAATTGCTCTCAGCTACAGATACACATGATGGGATATCACTCCTGGACTTTGCTTCAGACACATAAGATCCCCTTATCCATTAAACCACTGATGTATGTCTGTGTTATTGACTCCAGCTCTTTCTTCAGTCTTGAGTCTTGCAGTGCTGCAGGGTACAGTCCAACATGACCAGACTCTCAGCTGATCACTGGTACATGAGTGGCCCCATCCACATCCAGAGAAACCACCCAACTGATTCACAGTCTTGCTGTAAGTACTAAACCTTTATTGTTTTCAAGTGATTCATTACTCAGAAACAACTACTCCCTGATACTCACATTCACTATTATCATCAAATATGTCTTAAGATTCTAAGGCCTTCTGTGAAGGTAAAACAGAAGCTAACACCTTCTGAGCATCTACTATGTGCCAGGGATGTGGCTCCATTATGATATCTTGAAAGTGAAAGTCATTCAGTTATGTACTGACTCTTTGTGACGCCATGGACTGTAGCCTGCCCGGCTCCCCGTCCATGGAATTCTCCAGGCAGGAACATTGGAGAATGGCAACACTGGGTTGCCATTTCCTTCTCCAAGGGATCTTCCTGACCCAGGGACTGATCCCAGGTCTCCTGCATTGCAGGCAGATTCTTTACCATCTGAGCCACCAGGGAAGCTCAGCTCACAGGATATCTTGACCACCCTGCAAACAGGGATCATATTCCACTCTTTGTATAGCCAAGGACACTGAGGCTGAGAAAGAAAGGACAATGGACTCGAGCCAATCAGAAAAGGGAGAAATACAGACAAGACGTCTCTGAGTCCCTGTTGTCCCCAAGACTCCAGCTGGGACCCTGGGTTCAAGAGACTCACATGCATGATGTCTGGCTCTTGGTGAAAATCTTCATATAGGGCTTCAGGATGTTGAAGTGGAAGGCGGGTGTCAGCATGCGACGGTGGCTACTCCACTTGTCACCAGCACTCAGCAGGAGCCCATCCCCTAGAAGAGATAATCACAGGGAATGAGCAAAAAAAGAACCTTCCCCTGGGTCCCCAAGGTCATCTCCAACCCCCTTCACTCACAGTTACTCACCCAGCCAAGGCTTCAGAAAGTTGTAGAAGACCACATTCTTGGGTGCGATGGCAGCTGATATGAATGAGGACCATCAGGGATCAAGGAGAGGGGGAGTGGAGGATCTTTTGGTGGGGAGTGGAAGCTCCCAGCCAGGAATCTGCATTCCCCCTCCAAGCTCAACACAGCAGAACAGGACCGAGAGCACAGGAAGCTGGGAGGGGAGAGGAGACCAGACCAGGCCGCAGCACAGAACAGAGCAAAGGCAGAGCCCATAGACACAATGTGCTTAGACACACCCCAACCTGACACATGACTGGACATTGCATCTTCTACCTCCCAAGCATAGTCCATCACTTTACAAAACACCTTTATGGGGACCTAGGACACCACATCTGCCCCAGCACTGACCCCTTCTGAGACATCTGACATAGTCCCATGTCTTAACAAGTCCTAACAAGGCCACACCATGAATGACACAACATGCTTTGCCATGGGCCTCAAGACAATCTAACGTGACCTCAGTGTGCTCCAGGTGGACTCCAGACAGGACTTGAATACACTGATGACACAGACCTGAACCAGGCAAAACTCAAACGTATCCTAAGCATCAGACAAGATTCACATCAGGTCTCAGGCATTTCTCAGAGTGATCCTGGAGTTCCAGACCTCAGACAAACATCCAGAACTGACCAACTGGAGAACCAGGAAATCTCTAACAGCATCTCAGACAAGAACCAGAGAGGCTTCAAGATGCCTCAAATGTCCTTGGCCACAGATGAGCTCTAGACATGACTGAGAACATCTCTGAACTCAGATTTAAACATATACCGGATACACTACGTATAACATACACTAATTGTAACCAGAATCCACGTAGAAACATAAATCGGATCAGACGTGGCCATTCAGCAGACATTGCACAGACATGACTGGAGAGCACGCAGCTGGGATTCTGCAGTGGGAGACAGTGGCATCTTTGCCATGCCCCCCTCTGCCTGTATCCTGGTCACTTGTACAACTAGAGGCAACACAGAGACCATGGCAATGGGCAAGCTATGGCCAGGGAGGCATCTACCTGGAGCAAAGAGCACAGGCTTGATGCAGGTGGGGTGGAGGATGCGGATGACCGCTTGCCAGGGCCCGACCCACCAGCAGCACGCATCTCCATAGGTGCTGGCCAGGCCCTGCATGTACAGGAGACCTTCCTCTGAGCTCTGAATCTGGAGAGGAACAAATAAGACCTAATTCACACTCTTCTAGGCTGCAGGGGGAAGGAACTGCAGGGCAGTGATCCAGAGCTGGGACGATGAATCACTTCCAGCAGCTGCTCCTCTGTCCTCAGCCTCCTGCCACCCTCTGTCCCCTTATCCTCTATATGTGATAATTGGGGTCCCTTGAGTTTAGGGATAGGAAGGGTCTTTCCCTGTTTGGATCCCAAACACCGTGTTCCCCTGACTTCTCTTCCATCCCTATATTCCTGATAAGGAGACTGAGGCTCTGAACAATGGAGTCTGTTGCCCACATTCTCTCAGACAATAAACCTGAGACATGTGCCAACATTTGTCTGAACCCAGGGTCTGTGTTAACCATCAAATCACTCTGAGCCTCAAAACAACAGCTTAGAGGACTCTTAAACACACCTCCAAGACTGGGTACTCAAGAGTTTTAGGGACACAGGAATAGGTCCTATGACACAGGCTAGGGAAATTAAAGGAAATCCTGTGTCTTCTCCTGAAAATGTTGTCAGTGAGGTCACTTTTCCATGGGAGTTGAGCTTGTTGGATTCAGTTTTACCAAGATGATAGGCAAGCCACCACAGAGAAACAGAGAACTAAACAATGAAAGCAGATTTCTCAATTATATAGACATGGGTAGATCTGGGTCTGAAGATACCCCTCCTTGGATTTCATATAGTCACTTGATTCCTTTTCTTTCCATACATCATACAGCATGGCATTTCTACCACTAACAGCTGAAGGAGACTTCAGCAGCCAGAGAGAGCCAGGGCCCTTCTCATGTTCACTCTACATTCTTGGGTCTGAACCCAGGTTTCTGTTACACGCTGCCTGTTCCCCTGCTTGCCTGGTCATCTGTCTGTGGATGGGAAGGGCAGGGGACAAGGGAAGAGAGCCAGGTTGGGGTGGAGTCTCCTCAGGGAGATTCCTGGCAACTGGAGAAGGAGGGTGCTGACCTAGAAGTGGACCAGCTCCAAGATAGGGGAAAAGAAAGTGACCCACCCACCAGAGAGGTGGATGTCATGGGAATAGCAACTTATATGTACACCAGCCATAAGCCATTGTTGCTCAGCACCTGGGGATAGGTGGGGACTGAGAGCAGGTCTGGCAGGGGACCTGGGATGTTATGGATGCCTATACATCACTCCGTACTCTGTTTTAAAAACTTTCTGCTCATTGTTCCGGACCCAGTTCCAGCTCCTCCTCCAGGAAGCCTTCCAGCATCCCCCAGAAGAGAACCTTGCTTCTTCTCTGGGTTTGCAGAGCTCATTTCCCTCTGGCCAATTCCTGATCACACCAGGTCACAGATCTCTCTGCCTGAATCTTAATCTTCACGTCCTGTCTTTTACCCAGGACATCAGGGTGGTGTGTAAATGGCAGTGAGAGGAAGGAGGAGGTTGTGAGATGGCGGTGATCAGTACATGAAGGAAAGAGGAAGACAGCAGAGAGGAGGGGAAGGGGGTTGGGGTCCAGTAGAGGCCACACGGAAGCTTGGCAGGGGTGGGGCTGGAAGCCCTGAGGTGTGTCATGGCACCCACCACCACCAGCCTTGCCTGGGTACCTGAGGCACTGGCAAAAGTCCGGATCAAGTCAGGGTGGCAGACAATGACCAGGGGGATGACGGGGCCCATCCACATCAAGTACCCTGAGGGTAGTTGGTCACCAGCTGAGTTACTTTGCTCAAGCCCTGCTCCGTGGGGGGGACCTGTAAGCAAGGCAAGGGCCATCACTTCACAGAAGGAGAGTCCACTGAGGGGGACAGAGTGTGGGATCCTATACAGATGGAGGGAATCTCTGCTTCCTCCTTCCTTCTGGAGGCTGTCCAAGTCCCAGGGGTCTATCCCAGGGCACAGGGAGAAGACAGGCTCTCTGCCCACAGGGAGGCAGGTCTTGGCTTGAGAAGACACATTTTTCTTGTCCTGGGAGACAAGAAAGGAGATCCTCAGTGGGCAGCTTTGTGGGCAGCAGGGTGACTGGGCTTTGGTCCAACACCCTCCCATGTTTTTCCCGCTCCACCTGGCTTCTGATTTCTTGCCTGGCAAGGGTTCTGCAGACCTCTGACCTTATACCCCTGGCCATCCCCCAGGGACAACATGAACTCTGCCTATTAACCAAAGGAGGAACAAAGTCTTCACTGCTCAGGCTCGGTGCAGAGTGCATCCTGTCTGTTCTCTGCGAGTTATGGGCATGCCCTTCAATTGTGCCGTTTTCAGAAGAAGAAACTGATGCCATATCCCCTCAAAGGGGAAGAAGTGCAGGTTGCCTCCTAGTGAAGCACCCTCTCCCTCACGATGCTCCATTCAAAGCTGACAAATACCCTCAGGTACTCTAGGCAGGTGACCTAAAACACTTTCACCTTTGTGACTTTCTCCCCTCTCCCAAGGCCCTAAGGTAAGGATTCAAAGCACTAGGTGAGACTGTCCCAGAGAGGCAGCGTGGCTCAGCTGAAGTCACCCAGAAGAGTGACTGAACCGGTCCCCATGGCCAAGCCCTTGGAGGCAGAAGGCAGAACTGGAGAACTTTGTAACATTCCTGCTGCTTCCAGGGCTCACTGAGACCATCTGAAGATTTGGAACCTCAGCAAATCTTTGCAGTGAGCTTTGGACACCCTCTGCTGTGAACTTTGTCTTAATGAATAGCAATTGCAATAAGTCCTCCCCCAAGTGTAGTTCTCATCCCAGGCATGAAAGGAAAAGTTGTCTGGGAGATTAGGGGAGCTGAATATAATCCCTTTGACCTTGACTGAGGGAGATGATGGCAAGTTGATCACCTCAGTCATCAAGCATTTATTTTGAGCGCTTACATTGCTCCAGTCCTGGACTGGGCACTGTAGTGTCTGCTCCCCCAAACTATCATCAAATTGGGAAGTGGTTACTAAGTAATTGGGTGATTACCCATTTCATTAATCATGACTGGGGTCAAATCATAAGTATCAGTCTGAGGCACAAGCTAGGAAGGTGCGGAGGTGGGGTAGGTCTAAGAAGGCTTCTGAAAGAGGAAGTGAGTAGCTGACTTTACCTAGATTGGGCAACAGGCCCATTGGGACATCTTCGGGGGAGAGATGAGAGTTAAATTAGAGGAAGGGGTCCTGGAAAGGGGAGGAGGTGGGCAGCTGTGCTCCTGTAGGTGGGAATGGGGAGGTGGTAGTTATTTCCCTTAGGAGAGTTGTGGCTGAGAACAAGACACAAGGATATGGGCCCTGTGCAGAGCAGACGCTGGACGGTGAATCTTATCAGGTGCTTAATGTGTGGAAGTCAGGCAGGGAATGGACCCCGAAGCAGGCTAGGACTGGAAGGACAGGATGTGGAGAACATCTCGGTAGCAGAGTAGAGGAATGAATGAGTGAGGGAAGAGGGGGTTCCTTGGCTTCCCTGTCTTCTCTGCTGTCCTAGACCCCAGCCCAAACCTGAGCCCCATTCCTGACCTCCCAGGAAGTCCATCTACCTTGACTTCCCAGACTCAATCTGCTGCCCACACTCACCAGGCCCAGGTGACCCCAGAACCAGTTACGTTTTGGAGGCTGCGGGAAACATCGGAGGCGGCGAGAGTAGTTGTAGGAGGTGTAGGTCCAGGCCAGGACGTGGGCCAGGAGCCAGGAGGCCCCTACCACCAGCAGCAGCAGCCACGGGGAGGCTGCCACTGGCCTGAGTCCCAGCCAGGACAGGCTCAGCTCCAGCATCCTGTGGTAGATGGGGGTGCAGTGTGAGTCCTGAGGATGAAGGAAGAGACAGTGATGGTGAGCTGTGAGGCAGAGACGGAAAGACGGAGAGGAGCAAGGGAGTGAGGGGCAGGGATAGGGAGGGCTGGGGATGGACAAGAAGGGCTCAGAGACAGACAGACAGGGGCTGGGAGAGAGGAGGGAGAAACAGAAATTCAGAGGAAGAGGGAGAGACAGAGACAGACAGACAGACAGACAGACACACACACACTGGTATCCACTCATCTCCCAGGTCATCTCATTCCCTGGAGCCACCCTGCCTTGGGCATCTGCCTTCCCCACCTTGGGCCAGAACCTTCAGGCTCTTACCTTCTGTGTGGGCTGGCCTGTGGCACACTTCTTCTGCCCTCCTCCTCGGACGGCTGGGTCTGACCCCAGATCTAGAGGAAGCTGCCAGAGGCCGGGCTAAACCAGCCAATCCCCACAGCTTCCTTACTTCCTCCCCACCGGCAGCTGTCTGGATACAGGGTCGGGGGAGGGGGAGCTGCCTGTGAATCAGCTCAGGATCTGCCCTCCTGTGTGGACACTGGCTCCTCTGGACTCAGTACCTCCCACGTGATCAAGTTGTGGTGCAGACAAAGGAGACTCTGGGCGTCCAGGTTCACAGCCACCCCTGTACTTCCAAGGCCAGTGTGTGGCAGGCAAAAGCATGCACAGGAGGGCAGGGCAAAACTCTCTGCAGCTCCTCTCCACACATGGGCCAGGAAGCCTTCACACACCACTTCCAGGCCTGGAATCAGGAAGCTCAGAACTGTTAAAATTCTGGCTTTTGGGGTCACACACAGCCTGGCAGGAGTTCAGGTTGTGTCTCCAAGCAGCCCAGGGTCTAGGGTGAGACGTGACTGCTGCAGAACAGGAAGAGAGAAAACTGCTTGACTGGGGATTACCTGCATCAGACTCAGAAGATAAAGGGCCCATTTGGAAGAGGGCTCCTGGAGACTGTGAGGGGCTTAGAGAGAGCAGGGTCCACACGGGGGAGGGCAGAGCTGGGAATGTTCTGCCCTGCCTTTGCTCTGATTGTGGGCTATGTGTACCCTCTGTGGGTTCAGTCTTCCCATCTGGGAAATGGACTGTTGGATAAGACCTGAGAGGGGCACCAAGAAGGGTTCTACAGGAAGATGGTAAGGATCAAGAGCACCCAAAAGGAGGGAATGAAGGAAAAGGGCTAGCTACTACTACTTGTGCTAATGTATGTTGGAGAGCCCTATGCCAAGGTCACAGGACAAAAAGCTCTGCAAATGACCAAGTCCCATAGCAACTGTTGCCATGAACCTCTGGACCTAAACCGGCCTGTTTCCTGACACCATGTTAGGTAAAATACCCACCCTATAACAACCCACTCTAGCATTCTTGCCTGAGAAACCCATGGACAAGAGAAACCTGGCGGGCTACATTCCATGGGGTTACAAAGAGTCAGACGCAGCTGAATACACACATAGCATCCTAACCAATCACCTGATACCACCATTGCAGTAGGAATTTTCTGTCTTGAGACTATAAAAATTGGCTACTCTCCCTTGAGCCTGCCCGCTGTTCTAAAAACATCTCCTACTCTGATAAAATATTCTCCTCTCATTCTGCCTCGTGTCTGGAAATGCTTTTCCAGCCCATACACAGACCACGACATGTGCCAGTAGCCCCCATATAGTAAGCCTACTCTGTGCAGACAACTGTATGCAAAGATTGCCTACTCTGTGGTGGGCACCTCAAAAAGCATGCCTACAGGGGTCAGAAATTCTACATAAAGCATGCCTACTATGTGTCAAATGCTCTACGTAAAGTGTATCTACTGTGCCATGTACTCTGTATAAATCTTGCCTAGCGTATACTAGGTGTTGTACACAAAGCATGCCCGCTGTGAGTTTGGTCATCTTCGTAAAGCACATCCACCGTGTGCAGGTTGCTCTATGTAAATATGCCTACTGTGCGCCACATACCTGCTATGTGTCAACTGCTCTAAATAAAATAAACCTATTCTGTGCACAGTACTTACATAAAGCATATTGACTATGTGGCCTTCCCAGGTGGGCCTAGTGGTAAAGAACTCACCTGCCAATGCAGGAGACTTACGATACACGATTTCAGTCCCTGGATCAGGAAGGTTCCCTGGAGAAGGGCATGGCAACCCATTCCAGTATTCTTGCCCGGAGAATCCTAAGGACTGGGAAGCCTGGCGGGCTATGGTCCAAAGGGTTGCAAAGAGTCAGACATGACTGAAGCGACTTAGCACAGACACGCGCATATTGACTATATGTTAGATATTCTACAAAAAGTGTACTTACTAGATGCTGGGTTATTGTTTAGTCGTTAAGTCACGTTTGACTCTTTTGCAACCCTGTGGACTGTAGCCCACCAGGGATTTCAGTCCGTGGGATTTCTCAGGCAAGAATACTGGAATGGGTTACCATTTCCTTCTCCAGGGAATCTTCCTGACCCAAGGACTGAACCAGCATCTCCTGCGTTGGTAGGTAGATTCTTTACCACTGAGTCACCTGGGAAGCTCACTACACACTGGGTACTCTAAACAAATCCTATCTATCATATCCAGTGTATTCTACATAAGGTATGCCTGTTGAATGCTTGACATAATACACAAAGAACATCTACTATGTGCTGGGTCCTCTAAAAGAATCATGCTTACTATGTGCCAGGTACTGTATATAAAATATTCGTGCTATGAGTCAGGTGCTCTACACAAAATACACCTGCTGTGTGCCAGAAGTTCTGTCAGCAAGATAATACATCATCCCTCCCTCAGTGCTCTGGGCCAGCACCCTGGGATCAGGCAGAGACCCAAGTGATGACAACTGGGGAGATACTTATGAACGGAAGAGCAAACTGAGACTCAAAGAGGGCAAGCCTCTAGCCTAAATTGCAGAACTGGAAGGAACCCATGTCTGTCATATCACCAGGCCTGTCTTTCCCCTCTGCCATGCTGCTCCACCCTCATTCACAAGGGACAATGCCCTGTTAATCCAGGGATACTTAAAAAGATGTTATCTCAGGCAAAGTGGTGACCCCAGTGGGGAGATACCTTGAGGTCTTTGTATCATCACGTGAATCATACAGCCATATTCAGGATGAGCCACCCAAAGGATCTTCAATGAATGCACCATCTCTTCTTGGCCCTGTGGCGTGGTCTCTGGTGAAAGAAAACCTGAAGGATGGGGCTCCTGGAGAGCTACTGATCAGGAAAGTAGTGTGGGGAGGAAGGAGTCCCGCCACTGGTAGGATGCTGGGGAGACCCTAAACCTCCTCCCCCAACACTGGCCAGGGGAATTAAGTGGAAGATCCTAAAACTGTCAGTGGGGTGGGGTGCACCCTGCCCCCAGAATTTCCTTCCCCTCTGTAGATTTCACCTCCTGACAGTTCCATTCACATCAGGGTTAGGCAGGCAAAGCCAGAATATGATAAACCAAGCAGCATCTTGGGACATGCAAGAGAAAGAGTCCCCAGTGCTCAGAGGAGTCAGCTCACTGTGGACCTACTGTGTGCTGGGATAGGCAGGCAGCCTAGAGTAGTAATTGTAGCCACCACACCAGCATTTACCAACATAAGCCACTGAAGCTGTTTTAAGCCCCTTCGCTGGGTAGGGAAGACCCCTGGAGAAGGGACTGGCTGCCCACTCCAGTATTTTTGCCTTGAGAATTCTATGGACAGAGGGTTGTGGTGGTCTACAGTCCATAGTGTTGCAGAGTTGGACACAACTGAGAGGCTAACACACACACAAGCATATTAACTTTTTTCATTTTATACAGTTGAGGAAACTGAGACTTGAAAATCATGTGAGTGACTCACACAAATCCATACAGCTGGTGGAACCATGCTCTGCCCCAGGCTTCACAGTGGGTACTTTGAACCACTAAGCTCTGCCTCTTCCATATCTGTAAATGGGAATTTCATTAGCACCACTTTCCAAGATGGTGGAAATCACTGAAAGAGACAACACGTGTAAAACACAGAGGACGGAGGAAGGGCTCAATAAAGGAAGTCATTATTGCTGTTGTCATTGTTTTTGTTGTAATCATCTGATAGCCCTGCAAGATCAAATTCACTACCTGTTTTTACAGAAGAGGAGCTGGAGATTTCAGAGAGGTGAAGCAACTTGCTCCGCTGCACCAGCCATTTAGGTAAATGTGACAGGACGGGTGACAGCAAAGCCTGGCACATAGTACCTACTCATTAAATATCTGCTGCCAAGTCACTTTAGTCATGTCTGACTCTGTGCGATCCCAGAGACGACAGCCCACCAGGCTCCCTCTTCCCTGGGATTCTCCAGGCAAGAACACTGGAGTGGGTTGCCATTTCCTTCTCTATTAAATACCTGGGGAAGAAATATTTTTGAACTATGGTGGGTTGAATCAGTGAATGCAGAATCCACAGATACAGAAGGCTCCCTGTATTTGTCTTTCTCTAACATTCAATTTAGCAAATGCCCTCACGTTGTTCCACGTTGTCACAAAGGAGCAAGCTTTCATCTTTCTCGTGACTGAATAGTATTCTAATGTCTACCATATTTTCTTGTCCATTGATGGAGAGTTAGGCTGTTTCCATATCTTGTCTGTTGTGAATAATGCTACTGTGAGGATGAGAGTGCAGATATATCTAACAGACACTAATTTCAATTTTACTGGCTAATATGGTAATTTTCAGTCTTTAAAGAATCTCCATACTGTTTTTCATAGGTATACATGTAACTTACAATATCTGTCATTTAAGTATAAGATTTCCAGTTTCTCCCCACACCCATTGGCACCTGGTACTGTCACTCAGTTCTTCCCCCAGCCTGTATTACAGGTATGCAATGATACATTCCTGTGATCTTAGTTTGCATTTCCTAATGACTAATGATGCTGAACAGCTTTTCATGTGCCTATTGGTCATCCATATATCTTCTGTGGTAAAGTGCCTATTCAAATCTTTTGCCAATTTTTAGTTTTAAAAATTCTTAATTAAATTTTTTATTGGAGTATAATTGATTTACAATGTTGTATTTAGTTACAAATGCACACCGAAATGAATCAGTTGTACATATATCCACTCTTTCGTAGATTCTTTGCCCAGATAAGCCATTACAGGGTATTGAGTAGAATTCCCCATGCTTGCCCATTAACTTTGGGTCTTCTGATTATTGTATTTTGCATAAAGATCCTTCATGAGATGTTATTTGTAGATCTTGTTTCCTAGTATATGGCTTGTCTTGACATTATCTTAAGTTTCTTTCACAGGGAAACATTCAGAAATTTTATAATGTCCATTTTTTTTCTTTTTATGATTATACTTGTGCTGTGCTGTGCTTAGTCGCTCAGTCATGTCCAACTCTTTGCAACCCAATGGACTGCAGCCTGCCATCCACGGGATTGTCCAGGCAAGAATACTGGAGTGGGTTACTATGCCCTCCTCCAGGTATGATTATCCCCATCTATTTCCCATGAAGTGATGGGGCCAGATGCCATGATCTTCATTTTTTGAATGTTGAGCTTTAAGCCAACTTCTTCACTCTCCTCTTTCACTTTCATCAAGAGGCTTTTTAGTTCCTCTTCACTTTCTGCCATAAGGGTGGTGTCATCTGCATATCTGAGGTGATTGATATTTCTCCCAGCAATCTTGATTCCAGCTTGTGCTTCCTCCAGCCCAGCGTTTCTCATGATGTACTCTGCATATAAGTTAAATAAGCAGGGTGACAATATACAGCCTTGACGTACTCCTTTTCCTATTTGGAACCAGTCTGTTCCATGTCCAGTTCTAACTGTGGCTTCCTGACCTGCATGCAGGTTTCTGAAGAGGCAGGTCAGGTGGTCTGGTATTCCCATCTCTTTCAGAATTTTCCACAGTTTATTGTGATCCACACAGGCTTTGGCATAGTCAATAAAGCAGAAATAGATGTTTTTCTGGAACTCTCTTGCTTTTTCCATGATCCAGCAGATGTTGGCAATTTGATCTCTGGTTCCTCTGCCTTTTCTAAAACCAGCTTGAACATCAGGAAGTTCACGGTTCACGTATTGCTGAAGCCTGGCTTGGAGAATTTTGAGCATGACTTTACTAGCGTGTGAGATAAGTGCAATTGTGCGGTAGTTTGAGCATTCTTTTGCATTGCCTTTCTTTGGGATTGGAATGAAAACTGACCTTTTCCAGTCCTGTGGAGACTGCTGAGTTTTCCAAATTTGCTGGCATATTGAGTGCAGCACTTTCACAGCATCATCTTTCAGAATTTTAAATAGCTCAGCTGGAATTCCATCACCTCCACTAGTTTTGTTCGTAGTGATGCTTTCTAAGGCCCACTAGCTTTCACATTCCAGGATGTCTAGCTTTAGGTGAGTGATCACACCATCATGATTATCTTGGTCATGAAGATCTTTTTTATACAGTTCTTCTGTGTATTCTTGCCACCTCTTCTTTAACATCTTCTGCTTCTGTTAGGTCCATACCATTTCTGTCCTTTATCGAGCCCATCTTTGCATGAAATGTTCCCTTGGTATCTCTAATTTTCTTGAGAGATCTCTAGTCTTTCCCATTCTGTTGTTTTCCTCTGTTTGCATTGACTGCTGAGGAAGGCTTTCTTATCTCTCCTTGCTATTCTAATACTACCTAAGCATTGGTTAAATATGGGCAGTTATAGTTGTTGATGGGTATATCTGTTTGTTTATTGAATCCTCATCATAATCCCATGAGGTATGTGACATTATTAACATCATTATGCAGATGTGGTTTCTGAAGCATAGAGAGGTCAAGTAATTTGCTTTTGGTCATACTAATAAGTGGCAGAACCAGAATTCACACTCAGACAACAGCCTGGTTCCAGAGTTTGTGCAGTCGCTATACTAGACTGCCCCAGTACTGCTGTTTAAGTCTTTACACTCTGAAACCTGCCTACCTTTTTCTCCCTAGCAAAGTAGATCTTCCCATCTCCTGATCAGATGAATTTGTGTCTCTTTGAATTAAACTTCCTCAACTTGTCACTCACTCCTTTACTAATCTGTCTTCATTTCTACTCGGCTTCACTCCATCCTTCTGTTTCAAGGAAGGGACATTTCCCTTCTCATCTAAAACTTTTATTCTGGCTTCCTCCTATTTCCCCTCCTTGACGACTTTGTTCTCTACATTACTTTTCTCTTGGGGCTCTAATCTCCATGTTACCACTGGCTTTTGTCATTCAGCAAATAAGCATTATTTGTTGTCGTTGTTGTTGAAAGTGTGTCTTACTCTTTCAAGAAGCTTTGTTGTTGGGAGAAATTTTTAAGTTTATTAATGTAACGATAAATGAACACTAATTGTTTATTGCCCGCTTTAAATTCCAGGTGCTTTATATAACTCTGGTCCTTTTACCAACCCCACAGATCCTTTACAGATGAGGAAGTAGAAACTCAGAGGACTTGGTAACTTTCTTAGCTTATGAATAGTGGCATTGAATTCATACTTGTATCTGTCTTACTCCAAAATCCATTCTGTTTCTGGTAAGGCATGTTAGTTTACCACAATTTTTAAAGGACCTCCCTTGATCCTCTGCCTGTCCTCGTTGCTGTACAGCTCTTTTTTGTAGGAAAGCTTTTTTAAAGAAAGTATTTAATATATGTAGACTCTTCTTGCCTTTCATTTACTTCTCAACCCATTCTAGTCTGACTTCCACTTTATTAGATCCTCCAGAGAAACAGAACCACCGTCTGTTTCTCTCCCTCCCTCCCTCCCTCCTTCCTCTCTCTGTCTGTCTGTCTCTCTATGTGTATACACACAGAGACTAATAGGCTGGAAATTCAGGCAGAATTTCTTTTCAGGGAAAGCTCAGTTTTTACCCTTAAGGCCTTCAGCTGGCTGAATGAGGCCCACCCATATTATCAAGGGTAGGGTTATCTCCTTTATCTAAAGTTGCTGCTCTTCTTCAGTCACTAGGGAAAGGGAAAGTGACGTCACTCAGTCATGTCTGACTCTTTGCAAGCCCATAGACTGTAGCCTACCAGGCTCCTCTGTCCATGGGATTTTCCAGGCAAGAATACTGGAGTGGATTGCCATTTCCTTCTCCAGGGGCTCTTCCTAACCCAGGGGTCAAATCTTAACCACTGAGCCACCTGGGAAATCCTTACCTAAAGTTAGTTGATTGTAAATGTTAATCACATCTGCAAAATACCTCTATAGCAACATGTAGGCTAGTGTTTGATCAAACAACTGGGCAACCATAACCTAGCCAGTCTGACACATAAAAATAACCAACCTCAACCTCTGTTGCTCCATGGTGTCTTACCCATGGCTACATCCATTGGACGTTTTTCACATCTTTCCTTACTTGGTCATTTTACAACATTTGACATTTTGGACCACAAATTATTTCTCAAAACTCCTGTCCATTGGTTTCAGTGATGCTAATCTCTCTTCATTCTCCTCACTATTCCTTTTCTGATATTTCATTACTTGTCTCCCAGTTCCTTAATTATTAATATTCTCTCCTGTCCTTGGCTCTCATATTGCTCCCACAATTGATGTTTCCCAAAACTAAAATTCCATCTTAAGAGTTCTCTACTGAATTTAGATCTGTATATCCAATTCCTGGATGATGCACACACATCTCAAACATTGCTTGTCTAAAACTGGAATCCTAGTCTCCCCGTCACAGACTTGCTTCTGAGTCTCTTCTGTTTTCTTAGTTTGTGGTATCCTCTCCACCCAGTTACCCAAGCCAAGAACCAGAGAGGGGTCTTCAACATTTCTCTTAGATTCACCATTTCAGACTTCTCATCTCCAGCCCTATATCTCACCCAAGAGAGCTCAACCCTCATTTTCTCTCACCTGGAATCTTATTGTGGTATTTCTGCCTCCTATCAGTCTTTTTCCAACTCCTCTACAGTGCTGCCAAAGTGATATTTTAAAAATGTAAATCTGTTTAATCATGTTCAAAATTCTTTTAGAAGCTCCTAATTGCTCATAGAATTAAGATAGAATTCTTTAGCAGGCATACACAATCCTCCGTGTCTAGGTCTTTCCTGCTCTTTATATCCCACTGTGCCACCCCACTTTCAGGCTGCACTGAAATATTTATAGGGCCCAGATTTGCTCTGTTGTTTGCTTCCAGATCCTGTACTGCTACTTCTTCTGCCTGGGATGTCTACTACCTCTGTTACTTCCCTGTATTCCTACCCCTACCTGGGGCATCTAGAAAAATTATTTTAGTACCCAATTCAGTCTTCAATTTTAAAAAGCCTTCCCCTAATTCCACAAACAGATTTGACCATGCCTTGTTTCTGACATTGTTACAAACTGTTTTCAGCTCTACTATAGCACTTGAAAGCATTAATCACTCAGTAGTGTCTGACTCTTTGTGGCCTCATGGACTATAGCCCGCCAGGCTCCTTTGTCCTTGGGATTTCCCAGGCAAGAATACTGGAGTGGGTAGCCATTCCCTTCTCCAGGGCATCTTTCCAACCCAGGGACTGAGCCCAGGTCTTCTGCATTGCAGGCAGATTTTCTACTGTCTGAGCCACCAGGGAAGCTGTAGCACTTACTACTGTATTACTTATTTTTTATCTGAGTGTCACCTTTCAATGGACTGTGAACTCAAGTATTTCTATTGCTGGTATGTAATAGGCTCTCATCAGATTTGAGGTGATGGTGGAGATGGAGCCCAGAGTGGATTACACATTTCATTTAAATAAAGCTGTGCTTTATTGAGGAGTGCTGGGCTTGGACATGTAAAGTGAAGAATGGTAGACATTTCTTTATCCTCCTTTGTCCCTCCCAGAGCAATACCAGATTTCTTTTGATCTATACTTTCTTATGATGTTTTGATACCTATTCTGAGTCTTCACTTTACTTTATTTTGTTTGTATCCTTGGAGCAGATGAAAAGAAAGGAAGCTGCTAAATTGCTATTACAAACTCCCCTGTCCCATTTTCATTCCATCACAGGAGAAATCATTCATCAGCTTGTTCTCATGTGACTTGTGCCAAAGCCTTTTCTCAGCCAGCAAAAGGAATTTATATTATAATGACAATATTTTTCCAGTTTTTTAAATTCTTCTATGTCCCCAAAATGTCTGTCTGCATTTAATGTCAAATTAAAAACTAAAGCAGTTCTGTGTTAATCCTGGGAGAATAAGTAATGCTTTTTAAAGATTGCTAAAGGAATCATGAAGATTTCTTGGGTTTTTAATATGAAAATTTCAGGTGACCAAGGGCACTGCCATACACATTGGGGTCAAAGTATAGTAGAATGGTCAGCATCTCAATTTAGACTTACCTATTAATTTCTACTCTGAATACACTCATAGAAGCTACTTGTGGTGTAACTCCTTATGTATTTAATATTTATCTAACTCTTGATTTTCGTGGTTGAGTTTTGAAATGGGTGAAGAATCTACTTATTCTTTGCCCTTTACGGAATGTGATATCTTGGTTTTTATTCCATTTGTCCTCCTTACCCTTTACTTAATTTTACCTTATTGTTTTGCTTTGTGTTTCTAAAATAATGGCTTTGGCTTGTTTTTTCTTGAATGTTTCTGCAGTTTGATTTGAGTATCTGGCTTTGGGCACCCCTCCTGAACCTTGGACTCCATCTGTACTTGTGACTTATGGAAGGCAGAAGTCAGTGTTTTCTTGGAATATGACCTTTTTTTTTTTTAATATTATATATGTGTGTGTCTCTCCCCCCACCCCCTTCTTTTTTGGTTTCTCTTAAAAGACTGGAAAGAAAGCTGTTAAGGCAGTCCTGTGGGTATCGGCAGATGGACTCAGAGTTGTGGATGAAAAAACTAAGGTAAAACTTTCATAAGCTTAAATGTTACTGTTCATATGTTTCTTTATCCCTGTGATCAAACATAATGCCATTAAGATGTTGTAGTCACTCTATATCCTTCCACTTTGTCCAAAGTACGATCTTCTGAGAGACTGGTTAATGTTCAGAAAACCAATTTAGTTACTCATTTACCTTATGAAGAATAGAATTCTCTGAGCATTTTGTTCTACATGATACAGCATGTTTAGCTTACAGTATATTTGCATTTAATGTTAAGATCTGAGTTCTGTTTTTGTTCTGACACATTAAAAAAAAGTTTACCCCCACAAATTTGATGTAAAATATTATAGGCCTTTTGCCACTGTTTAAAAAAAAATAGACCACATCTAAAATTTCTTCTTGTTCCTTAATAAAACACTATTTTTAGTAAGTTATATTTGAACTCATTAACCTACTATTTAACTGAAGACTCAATTTAAGTGAAATCTTAAGGACTAGTAAATTGCTCATATGAGTTAACATTTATTTAAGGGTCCACACAATATCTTAAATATACATAGCATTTTGCATTAGAAAAAAATGATCCCAAGTACCTAGATAAGAATAGACATAGACTCTGCCCTTAGGGAGCATAAGGTGTTACTTATACACATACATTTAATCATTAATTAAAACTTTCGAAGAGACCTAAAATCTGGAGAAATTTTAACAGAAGGCAGTTTTAAAAAAACAAAAACTCAGTTGTCACCTGAAGGAGAAGAAAGCCTAGCAGGCAAAGAACAGTTTTCATGGGTAGCTTACCTGATATACAAGTGATTTAATTTAGCTATATTTTAATTCTTTTGACTTTTTTTTTTTTTAAGAGAACTGGTGGTCTTAAATGTCATTACAGTTGGAAACAACTATTATTTTAATTAGCTTGTTTTTAAGAATTTGTATAGTTTTCATTCTTGCTTTGGATGAAATTTGTTGTATATGGAGGCTATATCTTTAATTGGTGTACACAATAGTTATTACTAGAAAGTGATGTTGCCCCCTGGTGGTTATTTGTAGCACTGGAATTAATTAATTATCCCCATAGTGAATAATAGGAATGGATGACTTGTTACTGTGGAGTACCCATCATGGGCAGAGAAGAAATGCTGCAAAAATGCGAATGATTGATAAAGGGCTCCTGCTTAAACTGTATCAGTAACTCCTGCATAGCAAGAGATACTGATGAGGAAATGCATAGTAATCAAGGTTATGCAAAATAAAATTAGAATGAGCCAACCGAACTGCAGAACTTTTAAACGATTGGCAAGTTTGTTTGTGGAGCAACAGGAATTCTCATGCTTTATAAAAGTCATTTTGTTTGTATGCTTCAGCACTTCCAGCCACCATCTCAGCACCTAGGGATTTTAGGCCATTGGAATATGACACAGAAGCGCCAAAGAGCCTCAATATTTAAAAAAAAAAAACATTTTGTGTGATGTACATTATATTTATATACTGTGCCATTTAGTGGTATTCAAAATTAAATGATAAGTTAATAAATACATAGAATTGTTCTGGGAATTATGTTATTGAATGTAAGTTATATGGGGATTGGATTAAATTTATTGTTTGACAAATACTGTAAAATTGAACATGGAATTTACCATCATAAAACTAGAATCAACAAGCATGTGTATTATAGAACATGAAGATGAGGTGAGGGAAAGAAACATCAGTGGAGAGTGCCTCTGGGGATCTCTTCTAAGTCAGATCTCAGTTTTCCAACTTCTGGCTCAGATGAAGCTTTTCCGCAGCCCTGATGCATTAGATGTAGGGATTCTGTGTTGTGAAATGAACATCCTGTGTTTCTTCTGAGAAACTTGATTGACCTCTCAAGTCCACTGTTCCTTTGTGTTTCCCTTTTTCTAGGCCTCATAGTTGACCAGACAATAGAAAAAGTTTCTTTCTGCGCCCCAGACCGGAACTTCGATAGGGCCTTCTCTTACATCTGTCGTGACGGCACGACCCGCCGCTGGATCTGCCACTGCTTCATGGCGGTCAAGGACACGGTGAGTCCAGGAGCCTTGGCTGCAGCATGGCAAGCACAGCCACCAGGCTTCTTCCGGGTTGGCTCAGCCAGTTTCCACTACATTTTTAACAAGTGTATGCTGTTACAGTACTTGTAAGTGCCTAAACGAGCCTGCTTTCACTCCTTTTATTTAAGTAGTCCACACTCTTGGTGTAAACTACCACTCACAGAACAAGATGATTGGCTGAGATCCAAGATCATTAAAGGAAAGTAAAAGTGCTCTGGTGATGGTGGCTGCTAAACTATATAGAAAACTTTTCATTATTAGAACTGTTTTCAAGATCCTTACGTGTATTTGCTAATTTATCTGGGTAGAAGATACTGGTATTTGAAAAGTGCTTACGAATTCATATGCAAAAAGACTCTACAAGAACTGAGTTTGGAGTATATTTTTAATTTAAAAAAATAGAAATACTAAATTATGGTACAGTGAGCTGTGCTAGAAATTGTTACATAGTAGAAATTTTTGGTTTTGTTTAAAAGTAGAGAATAATCAAATTTGTCATCTTTCATCTAAATTATCCAAAATTCTGATATGAAAAATGAGTCTCTTAGGTGATGATGATCTTAATTATAGTATAGCATTGAGTATGTAATTCCTGAGTTTTTGAAGTCCGGACAGAGTAAGGCAGGGTAGCTATTCATAAAAGCTACAAGTCAGTGAACTCTTGCCAAGGTTTAACCTGGAAGGGAAGTCGTGGTCAATATTCTAATATTGACCAAAAGCTTTTTAAAAAGCAGTTGTAAAAACAAGTATTAGAAACTCAGGCTCCGAATCAGATATAGGTTCCAGTCCTGTTTCTGGTTCTTACTAGCCATGGGATTTGAGCAGGTTATTTAACATTTTCTAAGTCTTGGTATCCCTTCTATAAGATAGAGGTAACAGCTGTGAAGACTAAATTAGGTAACAAGTGTAAGCACTCTTAGCATAGGACCTGGGCTCGTGCTAACTGCTCCAAAATGGTGGCTGACACTGTTAAAGCTGCTCCTCCTCGATTTGACACAAGTTCTTCAAAAATGGGTTGAAGTAACTAAATTACACTTTATTCCTTTGTCTCTCAGACCGTAAGTCACAAAGCAGTGTATTTTGCTATCACTACACTTGTAAAATCCAAAGAGTTTTGCTATATTTTAAAACCATTCTGTTGTCAAATCATAGCCCTCAGGCTGTTTGACTCTGGTATGAAACAGTGGTTCTTCTGTATCAGAATCAACTGGAGAGCTCATTAAATTAGATGACTGGGTCCCGCCCCAGAGTTTTTTACTCAGTGAGTCTGGGACGGAGCTTGAGGGCAAGTCTGTCTTCAGGAACTTCTACCATAAAGCCTAGCAGAAATAGTAAGCTTCTTTGGCCTATAGCTCTGTCCTTGTACTAGAGCTGTGCTCAAATGCAGATGGGTTCTAAAATTCTTTCTGCTCTCTCTGCTATTTCTTGCTTCCATGCCTACCCATTTATCATCCTACTTAGTAGTTACATGGAAACTCATGTGGATTCACAAAGAATGAGTCTCAGTCTATAAATGAGACTTTACAGTTTACCATCATGTGAAATCCTAGGGACAAAAGTGTTTCAGACGTTTACCTCTCCTTATGGTATCTGATGTTGGCATATAAAATGCAGTGAAATTACTTACTTGGAGCCATATATAGGAGCAGCTGCTTACATGGTATGATCTTGGAAACTCCACAAAAGGTTCCCTGTTCTCAGATATCTCTCCTCACTGTTACAAGATGCCAGCAGTTATTGTATTATTTCTAACCCTTTTATTCCACAGTTAGGGATAGTGTTTAAAATATAGATAACCCTGATTAAAAAAAAAATCCATTGAATTTATTAAATTTACTCTAGATAATCCAGTGTGTCTTTAAAACAATATTTAGTTTAACAAACCTTCCTCTCCTCCCACACACCAAAAATTCAGGTTTATCTGTTTAATTCCAATTCGAAAATGTGGCTGAAAACATGGTTTTATTTTTGCCTGTGTGTGGTTGGGAAGTAGAGTTGGGGTTTGAGAGAGTTGAAAAAAAAATAGGGGCGGTATGGGAGAGAGCCTGTAAGCACTGAGGGCCCAAACAGGGCAAGAGAAGGGCATTCAGAAAGGGAGACTGAGAAGGCTCAGCTTTCCTGTGCCTGATTCCTTGTCATCGCTGGAGGTGTATTATCTGAAGTTGTTAGTCTGTGCCTTTTGTTCCTAGACATGTTGGCAGTAAATTTAAGCTCTGAAATTTGCCGTCTTTCCAGTTGTTGCTTAGAAATGCTTGGTAAATATTCCTATTATTCCCCTACATGGCAAGTAGAGGTCTGGGTGTCAAGACTTAGGGCCTGGAACTTTGAGCAGTGTCTTCTCAGCTGATGGCCAGAGCCAACACAAGTGACAGACGGACCTGACTATGACTAATAAGAAAGTGTCAGTGGCTGCTGACAGGGCCCAGGTTACCTGTGGCCACTTTACCCGGTGCCTGCTGCAGTATAGGGTCATAGCATTATGTAAGGTATTATTCATTTAGATTAATTTGGCGTATTAATACACTAAAATCTAATAAGCTGGAGTTCCTAACATTTTGCCTGTGTGAAAACAGACTTATTTGTGGTCCAGCTAATGTGTAGTTGTTGACACCATAAATCTGAAAACGTATTCTAAACCTTCTGTTATGTACAGGGTGAAAGGCTGAGCCACGCTGTCGGCTGTGCCTTTGCAGCCTGTTTAGAACGTAAGCAGAAGCGGGAGAAGGAATGTGGAGTGACTGCTACTTTCGACGCCAGTCGGACCACTTTCACGAGAGAAGGATCATTCCGTGTCACCACAGCCACTGAACAAGCAGAAAGAGAGGAGATTATGAAACAAATCCAAGATGCCAAGAAAGGTACAATTTGTCCTACCACAATGTGTGTTTATTTAAAACAGCTTTCCCAACAGGTTAATATTTGGAAGCTGTCAGGGGCATAGAGAACTCTTAGCAATATATGAAGACCTTAAGAACAAAGCTGAAAATGTAAACAGAGTGGCTTGTTTAATGGCTTCAAAGTATTTACTGTGTCCATTAATTTTAACTACCTGGGGAAGCTGAGAGTGCAGTTGAAGAAGTTGCAAAGACATTTAAAAGCAAAATTGGGAAAAACCTGTATCCTGGAACAGATTTTTTTTTTTTTTTTAATTCTGATGCATCTGATCTGTATGAAAACCAAATGCTATCAAGGACCTACATCTTGAAGGAAGTGCAAGTCCCAGGTTTAGGCTGCAAAGGACCCACAGATGGTGATGCCAGGTGAAAATGGCAGGCAGAGACATCACAGTGATGCTCTATTAGATTATGACTGTTTAGTGCTTTCATGAAAAAAGGCCACAGGTTTTTGAGAAGCGGCCCCTCACTATTTTTTCTATAGCCCCATTAATTTTAGTGTGTGGTTTTGCAGAATGAGTTTTTTTAAGGTACACTCGGCAGCATAACAAAAATGCCTGTCCAGACATTCAGGTTACTCAGGAGGCTGTTGTCTGAAGCTGAGTCCAGTGTATTTTAGAACTGAGTGCTAGGGCTTAGGGAAAAAGTGCTTTGCATTCTTGTGTATAACTTGGGCTGAAACCGAAAACAAGGAGTATTTTTAAATTAAAAAGTTTGGTTTAAATATACATTAATATAATTTTGCTAATTTTTTACTATATTCTTTTAATTCTAAACCTGCCATTTTAGGTAACATCAGCTTCCCAGGTGGCACTAGTGGTAAAGAACCCGCCTCCCAATGCAGGAGCTTTAAGAGACATGGGTTCAATCCTTGGGTGGAAGATCCCCTGGAGGAGGGCATGGAAACCCACTCCAGTATTCTTGCCTGGAGAATCTCATGAACAGAGAAGCTTGGCAGGCTACTGTCCATGGGGTCACAAAGAGTCGGACACGACTGAAGCGACTTAGCATGCATTCATTAATCTAATCCCAAACAGCTTTTAATTTTTAAGCCAAAAAAAGAATATATGTTTTTATTTGAAATTAAAGTATTGATTATGATTTTTTCATTTCTTATCGACATTTCTGCCAGGATACCAAAGAACAAAAAGAACACAGTGCTATTGTAACTAGACAAATGAAGGTGTATAGCTGTTACTGTGCTTCATTGATTTTCAGACCGGAAGCATATTCTTTGATACCACCAAATAATACTTTTTCCTACATACAGCAACTGCCAAAATGCTTGAGTCCTAGCATCTACAGAGGATTGTGGGGAGTCGAGGGGAAGTAGAGATTGACCACAATGAGAGTGTGATACAGCAGGTATTCACATGGAAACAGTCTTGTATTTGTTTACTCCAGTTTAAAATTTGACTTCTGTATGCTTTTCTTCAAGAGAGCCTGTTGTCCATGCCTGCTTTATGACTTAACATCTAATCAAACTTAAGTTTGTTTAGACCCTTCTGACTCTGCCACTCCTAAAGTCCTCTGTCCCCGCCACCAGCCAGAAAGCAAACAAACATTGAAAACAGTGCACCATTGTTCTTAAAAGACCTCACATTAAGAGTTCATAGGTACTGGGGGTTTTTGTTTAGTTTTGTTCAGTGTTTTAATTACTACATGGGAATAGTAGATATAGCATGTGACATGTAGTAGATTATTAAACCTTTTATTTATCTGAAAAACAGGAGATCTGAGCCCTGCTTCTAACCTGTCTTTTGAGATATATAGGGAAGTAGGTAGACCTAGGAGGTTTTGGAGGTTCCTCAGTGGTGTGAGCTCAAATTATTTGAAGACATTGCCCTAAGGTCCTCGTTCTCCTATTTTCTTGAGCTGATACAGATAAGACAGCTGATGGTTCGTCAGTGGCCCCTGGCAACATTGCCACCTCCCCATCCTCTCCCACCTCTCCCACTCTGGATGCCACTGCCTCTCTGGAGATGAACAATCCTCACGCCATCCCACGCCGGCATGCACCAATTGAACAACTTGCTCGCCAAGGCTCTTTCGAGGATTTCCTGCTCTTAGCCAGAAGATGTCACCCTTTAAACGCCAGCTGTCCCTGCGCATCAATGAGTTGCCTTCCACTATGCAGAGGAAGACTGATTTCCCCATAAAACACACAGGTAACACGTCATCCCCAACTCCCCGGGGCTCAGGCACTGAAGCATCATGTCACCTCCAGTGGAGTCCCTAATCCCATCAAACCATCTACCCCTCTTCTGAGGCTGTTTGGTGGCTGTGCATATCTTATATCATTTCCCATTGGCAGAAAACGGAGGTTCACGGAGAGAGATGGGAGTTGTTCATTTCTTTTCAGCAATAGGTTAACAGAGCCATGTTGGGAATTCCTAGTCCAAGTTACACAGTTTGTGATTTGTCCTGCTGAAAGTGTACCTGCTTTCAGACATCAAGGGTCTCAAGTTTCCCTTTTTCTTCTGCCATTTGGGACCCAGCAGGGAGTTAATTTAAAGGGCTTTGGAAACACATCCAGTTAAATAGCACCACTGTCAGATGTACCAGATGAAATGGATAAGTTCTCTTTGTCCTTGTGGCTGGTTGGCTCCATAGGGAGGAAACTCTAAACGGGTCTCCTGTATAAATCTAAGATCTGTTGTTCATCAGATACAGTGGGATTGCTCACACATATTCATTACCTTTCAGAGCTGTCACACAGGCCTTTGTGTGGCCTCTGTACAGCTGAGCCAACCCCAATAGCTCTATCCTCATCATAAGATCCGGAGCTTAAGTGTCAGATCCGGTCAGTGCTTTTATTGGGCCCTATTTTACTTTGCTCTCAGACATGTTGAGCCAGTGCTATAACAGAATCTGAGGAAGCCATGTCTCAATAGGGCACTCTCACTGCTGGTGGCACAAAAGCACAGAGATTTAGGTTCTTTGATGGATAAAACTCAGTCTAAAGAACAGTTAAACTAGATCATTACTGAGGATCTTGCCCCCCTCTCAACTCCTATAAAAACCAAAACTCCAGATGCTTCAAGTACCTCATTTTCAGTCTCCCACTGGAGCGGCGGGAAACAAAACCATTATTCTCTTTTCACAGTTGGGCAGACAGAGCTTCCACACATATAATTAGCTTCCTCCGTGACATAGAAGTATTCCAGCGTCAATATTAAGAACAAAGCCTCTAGAGTCCTGGACCTCAGTTCACTTTTTCATGTTAACACTGGAGAAAAATGACAGTGATGACACACTCATAGTTTATGACAGAGAAAAGGAGTGAGTGCCCACTGGTGCCCCTGACTTTAACCCATTTTTCTCAAAAGCGTCACTGGGGGCCTCTAAAACTTAACTCACATCACCAGCTTGGGACCTGGTTGGAAGACAAACAGGTTGCATGTGTCTTCTAGAAAAACCTCACTGGCACAAAAGTCTTGGCACAAAAAGAGAACAGCATGTTTTCAACAGTGTCACACAGGAGAGGAAATACAGAAATCTGGGGATTTGCAAGGGAGGAAGGTAGGCCTTAGTATAGGAATTGTTAGCATTCTGTACCTTCTCATGTAAAAAGCTAGTGAATAGTGGTAAGTTTTTTGAAGTTGTTTTTATAGCCCCACCTGACAGTTGAATCTTTTTCTTCCACAAATAACAGAGGCAGTGTAAAATGCCATCTCATGTGACACTGTTCTGTTCCAGACTTGTTCCGTTTTTCTGTCTGGAGCCATCTTCTGTCTGTCTTGCAGTGCCAGAGGTAGACGGCGAAGCAGAGAGCATCAGCTCGCTGTGCTCACAGATCACCAATGCCTTCAGCACACCCTCTGAGGATCCCTTCTCATCCGCCCCAATGACCAAACCAGTGACAGTGGTGGCACCACAGTCTCCTGCCTTTCAAGGTTGGTGCTCACTTAGCCTGCGATTCTCTTTGAAACTAATACTTTTATGACACTGGTCACTAGTGTAAGTTGGCATCCTGAGCTTCCCAAGATCTCGTCAGACCCACCTCATTTCCCTGTTTGATACTGTCTCAGGCTCGTTACATTTCCCTGTGCAACAGTGTCTTTGTTCCCTTCCTGTTGCCTGAGATTGTCTGCTTTTGCATGTGCCTGCCCTCCTTTCACTCCATCCTGTCAGGAGCATCAGTAGTCCCAACCCACTGCTTTATTTGCTACTTAACTGTTAAGAGACAAAAGCACCCAACCAGTTCTCCAGAAACAGCAGTCATCAGAGTTGGTTCTAGCTTCATGCTTTCTTTACCACAGTAAAGAAAGCTGGGGTGATTTTGCCCCCTTGGGAAAAATTTAGCATCCATTGTCTGGATATGTTTTGGGTTTGGTGGTGTGGCAGAGGGTGGTTACTACTGACATCCCAGTGGAGGCCAGGGAGGCCCATAAACATCCTTCCATTACACAGTAGCCACCTCACAACAGAGAACAATCAGGCCCAAAATATCTATGGTGCCAAGACTGGACTCACCTAGTCTTTGCCCTTTCACAAGAGTCCCGTAAAGAAAAAGGCACTTCTCTTGGCTCTTCACTACATTTCATCTTCTATAACAAGTATCCTAAAACTAGTCTTCATGGCATTGAAGAATTAGTAAAAGTTGTTTTCAGAGATACTGAATTAATAGTATTGACTCAAAAATCACTGCAGATGGTGATTGCAGCCATGAAATTAAAAGATGCTTACTCCTTGGAAGGAAAGTTATGACCAACCTAGATAGCATATTCAAAAGCAGAGACATTACCTTGCCAACAAAAGTCCGTCTAGTCAAGGCTATGGTTTTTCCAGTGGTCATGTATGGATGTGAGAGTTGGACTGTGAAGAAAGCTCAGTGCCAAAGAATTGATGCTTTTGAACTGTGGTGTTGGAGAAGACTCTTGAGAGTCCCTTGGACTGCAAGGAGGTCCAACTAGTCCATCCTAAAGGAGGTCAGTCCTGGGTGTTCATTGGAAGGACTGGTGCTAAAGCTGAAACTCCAGTACTTTGGCCACCTCATGCAAAGAGTTGACTCATTGGAAAAGACCCTGATGGTAGGAGGGATTAGGGGCAGGAGGAGAAGGGGACAACAGAGGATGAGATGGCTGGATGGCGTCACTGACTCGATAGATGTGAACTGAGTGAACTCCGGGAGCTGGTGATGGACAGGGAGGCCTGGCGTGCTGCGATTCATGGGGTCGCACAACTGAGCGACTGAACTGATTGACTCAAAGGTCAACAAAGAGCCTGTATAACTTAAAATACAGATGTTAGAATTTGAGCTTATATAATTGATCTTTCTTCATTTCTTTTGGGAGAGAGCTCAGAAGTTTTGCTGTGCAGACGTTTTTTGCCTGCACCTGTTGAAAAGCTGCAACATGCTTTTCCTCCAGGAGGGAGTCTCTTTAAAAGCAAAACAAAACCTTAATATTCATATGCATCCAGTGGCTTTTCATTTCATCTAACATATTTATACTGCCAACAATAATAGGTACTATTTATTGGGCACTTAGCACCATGTCTGCCACGTACATCATGGTAAGGACTCTTGCATTTTCCTCATCTCATTTAATCCTCACAATAGTCCTTTGAGATAGGCATCACAGATAAGGAAAATTAGGCTCAGAAAGGTTAAGTAAACTGTCCAAATCACACAGCCAGGATGTAAACCCAAGTCTTTGTGAATATAGTTCCTGTTACATTCAGCTGACTTTGTGCCTATTTACAGGATAGTGGGTATACAAAACTATAAATAGAATATAATCCTTTTCCTGCCTTTAGAGGACTCGCAGTTTTTGGATAAGCTAGTCTTTTAGGCAAGCCCTGAGTCAGTAGCACCAATGCCATAAGCATAGTTGCCAAGTCCTAAAGAGAGAATGATTATGGTGTAAGGCAGGAGAAGGTGCCTGCTTGTCTGCTCTATACCAAGGATAGAGAGCCAAGCAAAGGAGTAGAAACTGATGGGATAGCCATCTGGAATAAAGGAGCCAAGGACTGGATTTTATTAAAGGGAGACACGAAACAACAGTAAGTGCCTTAAGACATTACAAACATTACTGAAGGGGAAAAAGTCTTTTAAAAAGATGAAATTAATTCTGTAGCAAATTATAAATTAAGCAAATGAAAACACGTACCAAGTTTGATTTCCCAACTGTAATAGGGGTTTTTGAGAGAATTTATTGAGATGATCAGAGAAGGCAATGGCAGCCTACTCCAGTACTCTTGCCTGGAAAATCCCATGGATGGAGGAGCTTGAGATGGTGCACACTAAAGCACTGTTAGAGTAGTGCCTAGCACATAGTAAAGAGGACTGTATTAACCACTGTTGGCATAATCTGATCTTTTGAATTAGTGACAAGATGACACTTTATCATTATGCCAAAGGCTAAGCTATGTCTACAATAGATTTTTGCTGCTTATAATACAAAGCAGTTCTTTTTAACTTAATTTGAAATTGTTTTTCTAGTCTTCATTACCTCTTTCCCCATAAACATGTTTTTCTAAAAGAGTCATTTATCAGTACACTCATTTTAATTACAGCCTCTGATTCCTTCTTTGCCAAAAGGTTTGTGTGTTCATTGCAGATGGCATGGTTTTCCCACACCAACTTTTCTGTCTCATCTTTCCACCAGTATTGCATATTGGCCTGACTGACCCAGCTCTAAGGGGTCACCTGTACACCCTGCATGAATTAACTCCATCAATGTTGTCTGCTCCCATTGTAGCTAATGGCACTGACTCAGCCTTCCATGTGCTTGCTGCTAAGCCAGCCCCTACTGCTCTAGCACCCGTAGCAATGCCTGTGCGTGAAACCAACCCTTGGGCCTATGCCCCTGATGCTGCTAACAAGGGAATTGCAGCCACACATTCGGGTAAGGTGACCACAGATGGTGGTGAGGATTCTGGGATCAGATAAGTGACCTTGGTTTGAAAATCAGCCATTTACCTTAGTGGGAACCAGGAAGGAGTCCTTTTAGGAAAAGTGGGATCCCTTTTGGAAATAAACTACTCTTAAGGAAGGATGGTGTCAGAGAGGAGCTCTTAGAGGTGAGATTGATAATTCTTAGGACCCTAGAGCCACCCACAGAGCTTTCATAGACACAGATTCCTGGGTCCTCCCTTGCAAGAGCCTGTGTCTGAGTGTGGATCTGTGGACATGCCTGTAGGAAGAGAAAACTCTGCTCCTACAACAGCAGGCCTACAAAAAAGGCTACAAAAAGGCAATTCACCAGGAAGACATGTGTCTGGAAGGCAGGCCGCAAGTCCCTGGTTATTCTCATTCTGTTAGAGCAGAAGGTGAATCACCTCAGCTCTTTAGAGTATGTGCAAGCTGGTTTCTGGACCATAGATGAGCCATACCAGTGGGGGCAGGGTTCTGATGCCAGCCAGAAGCTTCAGTTCTGTGCAGCTGAGCCATCTCTGGCAGCTTTCAGACACGGCTGAGGTAGACCACAGACACACAGCTGAGGTCTCCTGGGTTCTCCCTGTCCTCCCACGAAACCTCTTCAGCTGGTAATAGAGACTTTTCTCCCACCTACCAAAACCACAGACCATCCCCCTGGGAGGGCTTGTTCCACGTTAGTATTATTCAAATAACGGAGATTATCAGATGAAGAAAAAAGCCCCTGAAGGTCCTGATTCTTCCCTCTCTTCCTCTTGTTGCTTCCAGGGACCGAGTGGGGCCAGTCTTCCGGTGCTGTCTCTCCAGGTCTCTTCCAGGCTGGTCACAGACGCACTCCCTCCGAGGCCGACCGCTGGTTGGAGGAGGTGTCCAAGAGCGTCCGGGCTCAGCAGCCCCAGGCCTCAGCTGCCCCTCTGCAGCCGGTCCTCCAGCCGCCCCCACCCACTGCCATTGCCCAGCCAGTGCCACCTTTCCAAGGAAATGCATTCCTCACCTCTCAGCCCGTGCCAGTGGGCGTGGTCCCACCCCTGCAGCCAGCCTTTGTCACTGCCCAGTCCTATCCTGTGGCTAACGGGATGACCTATCCAGCCCCTAACGTGCCTGTGGTGGGCATCACGCCCTCCCAGATGGTCGCCAACGTGTTTGGCACCACAAGCCACCCACAGGCTGCCCAGCCCCATCAGTCTCCCAGCCTGGTCAAGCAGCAGACATTCCCACAGTATGAGACAAGCAGTGCTACTGCCAGTCCCTTCTTTAAGCCTCCTGCTCAGCACCTCAACAGTTCTGCAGCTCTCAATGGCGAGACGACAGCAGGTTGGCCTCGGGAGACAAGCAGACTGAGGCTCCTGCAGGCACCTGCACAGTGGATCCCTTCGAGGCCCAGTGGGCGGCCTTGGAAAGCAAGTCCAAGCAGCGTACTAACCCCTCCCCCACCAACCCCTTCTCCAGTGATTTACAGAAGACTTTTGAAATTGAACTTTAAGCAGTCCTTATGGCTTATGTATTTTGTCTGTACTTAGGCCTGGGTCGGGGGGGGTGGAGGTCAGAGGAGCAAAGGGGACTTTGCATTCCCAACCAGTAAGCTTTTCACTAATCCCAAAGGTCCCCAAGGGCATGTCCAGGCATAGCATGTGGATGGGGGTGATTGAAAAAGTTGGGAGACCCATTCCTAGGGAAGAGCTGTTTTGTAGTTAGACTAAGAAAGTCAAGGAACTGTCATCCTCTGACCCGCCTCCCTCAGCCCCTTACCAGTCTCTGGCAGCAGAGAGGCAGAAGTATCTGAACAGGAATCTGTATTCAAAGCACATTTACTGGAATATAAAACACAACGGGAAGCCAAACAATCTCCCTTAGTTTTTGGGGCCTTTGACTTACCTGCTCTCTCAGCACTAGCTTTCTTAAAGACCGAGAACAGGGTGGCCTGTGCCGGGACTGGGGACGAGAGGGAGGTGCTGCTGGAATTCCCAGCAGAGCTGGAATACAGCCCAGCAGAGCTGTATTTTAGGGATAAAGTTGAGCTTCCATTTTGAGTAAGAATAAATATTATAAATATATATCAAAAAGCCAAAATCTTTATTTTTATGCATTTAGAATATTTTAAATAGTTCTCACTATTAAAAAGTTGTATGAGTTGTAAGTAATCTTGCCAAAGGTAAAAGGGTTAGCTGTAAGAAATTGTACATAAGATTGGTTTATCAGTGATGCCTATTGAAGTGAAAAAAGAGGAAGGGCTGGAAGTGGCAGGTGGGATCCCTAGCTCACTTGGTATCATTTACTGTGAGTAGCACACTGCAACAACAAGCATGCTTATGACCAGTGCGGTCGCTAGGTAGTAGTTTTAAATAAAGAGCAAGCAGTATTGTCCTGGTTTTACACCTGTAATGTCATTATTATTTTAATGGGTTAAATCTAAATAGAGAATGTCTTGTCTTTTCTATACTGCTGCAGTTTCCTTATGTTAATCCTTTAACACTAAGGTGACAATGATGTAATCATATCCATGAGACGGGAACGCACGTTACCGTTGGTTTGTCGTGTAGGTCTTGGTGGGTTTGGTTTTGTCCTTTTAAGTTTTGTTCCCACGAGTTCTGTGGAGATGGAGGTCCTAGTCTTGTTAGCACTGCGTGTGGGTGTGTGTGTGTGTGCGTGCGTGCATCCATCCCTCTCCTTGTGGTGAGCCGAACATCTGTTGCCAGTTGTAGCCACTTGACCTCTGGTAACAACGTAAGATCCCATCTCATTTTTACTTTAGAACGTTGGCCTTACAATCAAATGTAAGTTATATATATATATTTGTACTGATGATAATTTATAATCTGCTTTAACAAAAATAAATGTTCGTGGTAGAAGCTTTTGCCATGAAGAGCTGTTCTTCTCCCTTTGCTCTATCAGCGAATGAGTTTCAGTTCCCTGTGGTCTTGTCCTCTCTGCATTATACTGCTGCTGCAGATCTCTAGTTTGATGGCTGGAAAATCTTTCACTGGGGCTAGTAAAAGTGCCTATCTGTATTCATACTCGAGCCTCCGGTTGTTCCTGAGCACACCTCTGATGTCAGGTTCTTGCTGCTCCGAGTGCAGGCTTGAACCTGGCGGTTGTGTAAACACACAGCCTCCACCCAGTCCAGACCTAGTCATCAGAATTTGCATTTTAACAAGACTCACATTCTGAGAATTCGGGCTGCAGCAGTGACTGAAGCATGAATATGTATGAGAATCATCTGGGAGCTTTTAAAAATCCTCATATCCAGCCCATACTTCAGACCAATTAAAATCTCCAAGGAATAGACCCCCAGCCTCAGTTCTTGAAAAAGCTCCCAGTGTGAGAACCACTGGTCTAGACTTGAGTTTACTCTCACCACACCCCACCACTCTGACTAGTTCCAGGAGCTAGCTGAGGTCTGGAGTATGCCACCAATCGGACAAATAGTGATTTAACTAGAGAACAGTGGAGTCCAGGAAAGTAGCCCTTACCTTCCAATGTCTATAGCCAAACCAGCCATGGTACATGGAAGGGGATGCACCCCAATGGTTTTTAAAACTGGAAAGAAAAAAAGACCTCTGTCCTGGCCCATGTTTCTGTTGCTGAATGAGAGGTAGACCAAGAAGTATCATTCACCCATGAAGCAATTGTTTCTTTTCCAGCTAGAGTGTTGGTAATAGAAATCACCTGTCCCCGTAATGCTGGTTTTTCCTGTGTCCCAGAAAGACCTCTGTTACTAGGCCCAGTCCGTCCTCTGGAGGATTGGGAGAAGGTTAAAGTGGAAAGGAACTTGGAAGCTCATTGAAACTAGGCCTCTTCTCTTAGCATCAAGGCCTTAAGAGGCTGAGAGAGGAAGAATGACCTCTCCTAACTCTGAAGCCACTTCCCTCTTCTCTTTCTTAACGTTGCCCTCTGTTCCACTGGTCCCCCTATCCTGTTGGTACTGTGTTTGTTTTACAACAGCCTGGTTTTTAGTTTTCATTGTCTCCCACTTTGCTGAGGGCTTTCACCGACTTTGTGCTATTAACCATATGGATGGGAGCTAAAGCTGGTTGCTATATTTCCTAGGAAGGGCTAGAGAGACTAGAGCAATGAACCACATCTGGACCCCAGATGGGACCTAGTTCTAGCAAAGAAGGGTTCCCTTACACATCAGGAGTTAGTTACCTTTCCCAATCAGACAGGATACATCTCCCCACTTAGCCTTCAGCAAAGGGAGAACCCTGGTAGCTGGCTTTAAAAACACAGTGAGCTGATCCTGCATAACAAATCAGAGAGAAACTGTCAAGTGAAAGGTGTCCTTATTGCAAACAAGAGGCCGCTTCTTGACAACCCAGCAGGCGCCGGTGGCTGGGTCAGAGACAGCGACACCGCTGGGACCACTGCTGCGGCCCTCCACGGCGGGGGGTGGCTCTGACTAGGCCAGTGTCTGCGGAGAAGAACTCACTCCTCAGCCAGAGATGGGAGACTGAGAGCCTCCTCCCAGCGCTACGAACTGTGTCCCTGCTGCCAGATGGGCTGCGCGGGCGGCTGGACACGGGAGCAGCTGGCGCAGCAGAAGCTGGAGTAGTACTCGTTGCCGCAGAGCCGGGCCTGTAGGACCAGGTCACAGTTGGCCAGCTCCGGCTGGTCGACACAGTCCCTGCTGGGGTCCCGGGGCTGGGCGGCCAGCACTGCGAGACACCAGGGGGAAGAGGGTGGTGAGAAAGCTCCGTGTGGCTGGAAACTCACCTGCCATGTCGTTTCCCTAAAGGAGAGCAGCGCTGTAACCGCTGGGCTCCCAAAGATGCCAGTCACTGTATCTCGGTAACACCTGTGTACCCAGCTGAGGGCGCACGGTCCTCACTGCCCTGGGCGCCGCTTCAGTGTGCAGTGGGCCTCCTGCTATCCTTTAGTAGCTCTCCCCACCCCCACCGGCTCGCCCCAGTGCACAGCCCATCGCAGACCCCCAGATATTGACTCTCCAGCTGATTAAACATCTATGGAAGTTAACCCCCTGCTCTGACTTCTGAGACCTGAAGAGCCGCATGAATATATGGCTGCAGCCTCTGGACAAGGAGAGCGGGGTCAACCCCAAGTACAGCTTTGAGTTGGCAAGAGCAGTCTTCTCTCTCTCACTGCTGGTTTCCTCCCACTTAAGCGTTTTGTGCCTTCAGTAGCCCCAGCTCAGTCACTTAGCTCCCCAGCTTTCCAGTTGTTCCCACTTCCCCTAGAGACAGCAGAGCCCATCAGGCCAGTGACAGAGGACAGGCTGTGTGCGGTGGCGCTGATGTGACACAGCGCAAAGTGCTGGCGCCTCCCCTCTGAACCTGCTCGGCGTCCATAACTTATAAATCACCATGGGACTTTCATTCCGCTGCTTGTCTTTGGACTAAAGTCCCTTTGTCTAGTTAACCTCCCTTTTCTTTTTGGAGGGGCTCTCAGGGCTCAGCTTCGCTTAGGCCTGACAGCAGCTCCCTAAAGTCACCTCACGGGGCTGCAGAAGGCCCCCCTCCAAGCCCTCCCCCCAGATACAACTAGTAGACAACACCTGAGCAGCCGATGGCTTTGTGAGAAGGCTTGGCTCATCAGTGCAACAAGAGTATGAACTACCTACATTTACATAAAGATCAAGCCATTTATGCTTATTGTTAATAATCATCACGTTGGTTATCAACTTAATCTCAGCCATCGTAGCTCCTGGACTCATCACAGCCAGAGGTGAGCAGGTGCTGGGCGTGATGGTGCAGGCTGGACACCATTCTGGCTCTGCCCCTTCCAGCCAGGGGACTTAATGGTTACATAAGCTTTCCATGTCTGCTGTCTCATTTGGAGTTAATGATAGCAACTGAAGCACATAGTAACCATGGCTAAAATAACCAGCGCGTAACTGGGGCATTCCCATTCTGAAAAGTGAGTGACCCCCACTCCCCTTGTTTTAACCTTACAGTATTTTCTGTTTCTCACCCTAAACTTTAGGTAAAAAGCTTGAGAGCACTTTGTGTGTACAAAGTTTAACACAACATTGCAATGCAATTACCAATAAAGAAAAAGAGAGAAAGCAAGCTTGCAAGCTGTCCCCAGGGTGGTACCAGCTCAAGGCCCCTCCCCCTTACTCACACTGCAGTTCCAGCATGCCGCCAAACCATGAACAGGGCAGTGGGGCAGCCTCAAGCAGTGAAATGCCACAAAATGCTTAAATGGGTGACGGCAGATACATACAGCTTAACTGACGGAACCAACACAGTTGAAGCGGAGAGGAAGATAGCTTCTCCTTAAGAGGTGCCCTCCTCCCCCAAAGTGTCTCAGGTTACCAACACTCATCTAACAGGGGGCAGAAGAAAGATGGCTGGACTGAGGCCGTAAGTGTGCCGTCCCGGAGGCGGTCCCATCACACCATTTCGTCTTGGTGACCACGCATCATTAGGAGCCCTACCAAACTTCAGCGTCAATTAGTTTCCAGTTCTAGTTTGGCTTCCCATGCAGACACGCCTCTACCTAATGACAGACATGCCCACGTGGGGGCCCCCGACAGCCATCTTTCTCACTTAAACCTGCACTCTGGCCTGTCTCAAGTCTTCTAAGTTTGGTAAGTATGTGGACAAGAGATCTATCTGTTGGGCACGATTGAGGTGAAAAGCGGCCCCTGCAGGAGGCTGCCTTCACCAAGGTACCACCTTCACACACACGTGCACTCAGCCTGAGCACCCAGTGATGCCAGGCCCTGCACCGGGCCCTGGCTGGGTCCCAGTCCCTGTCTTCATAAACTGGAAGCCCACTGAAAGGCCCGCTCAATAAGCAACATTCCTACCAGACTGCAACCTCTAACCTGGCCAGTTCCACACTCAGCCTGGCAGACAGGAGGCAGCCAGGCCTGACGCCCTGCGTGGTCCTGGTGAGGTGCTACAGCCGTGGCCGTCCAGGCCAGCCAGCACAGCTGGGCCCTGGTAGTTCCCTCCCAGGGCTGTTTCAGGCCATGCGACGACTGGCTTGCCCCAAGTCACACAACCAGGAACTGGCTGAGCCCCTCTGACTGCAGAGCCCGTGCCCTCCACGTCCAGCCACACACGGCCAGCTCCCGAAGACAGGCAGCTGCCTGAGGTGGGCCTTCCTTACCCAGCGGGAGCACCTTCACCTCGGTGCTGCGGCTGACAGCCTGGCTTCCACGGTAGGCGCTGCACGTGTAGGAGCCCTCATCCCTGGCCCGCAGGTTATGGATCAGCAGCGTGCCGTCCGGGGACTGGTGCACGCGGTGGCCATCGGCCCGCACCGGCAGCCCGTTCCTAGAGGAGAGAGGATGCTGGAGACCCTATAGGCCTTGGGAGGTGCTGAGCCGGTTCTCCCAGGGCCAGGGAGGAGGCCATCTAAGGGGGGGGGACACTGGGCCATTTCCTGCCTGGAGTGTCGGGAGGGCCGATTACCCCAGGATCCCCAGTGCCTAGCCTCGTCCTGACATACTGCAAGGAGGAAGGGGACTCAAACTGTTTGCTGAATGAATAAAAGCCCAGCACACTTGGGGTAAAAGACCACTCAAAGCCCCCAGAGCTGAGTGGAGCCCAGTGTTTCTCAGCCCAGCAGAGCATCCGCCACCCAGGGGACATCTGGCAACACCTGGAGACTTTCTGTGGCCGTGACGTGGGAGGGAGTGTTACAGGCACCCCGAGGCTGGACGCGGCTAAACATCCCCCCACGCACCCCGACAACTAAAACCGTCAGCCCAAAACGCCGACAGTGCTGAGCCTGAGAAGCTCTGGTGTGTAGCCTGACCAGCAGAGAAGAGAGTGGTCCTGGGAGGGTTTCCCCATAAAGGGAGGAGGGTGCTGTAGCCCCTTCCCCTGGCACCAGGCCAGGAGGCAGGAGCAGACATGAGGGGGAGGGGTGCAGGTGGCAGCAACTTTCTGCACAAAGGTGGACCCCCTGCCCCTGGTTTGGGCTGTAGAGCTCAGGTGTGAGGGCCTGAGGGCCAGGAACGGAGCCTCACCTGGACCATCGGATGTTCACGCTTTCTCCTGGCACCACACACAGCAGCCTGGCTGTGTCCCCTTCCGGCACCGCCATCGTGGAGGGCAGCCCTGTGATGGTCAGCTCCCCTGGGCCCGAGGAAGGGGGCCACTGTCAGCCACGGCATGCCCACGGTGCCCCTCCTGACCCCAGAGGCCACTGGCCACACGCACCCGCCCACTCAGACTGCGCCTCACCCAGCACTCGGAGCTGGACCCAGCGCTGGTCCCGGTCGTGCCCGTTGAATGCGACACACGTGTAGAAGCCTCCATCCTCCACAGCCACGCGGCTGATGACCAGGGAGCCGTCGGACTGCAGCTGGTGTCTGGGGGTGCCAAGCACAGTCAGGTGGCTCCATCCCAAGGTTCCCAGTGGGTGGGAGGGGGGTAAGGGTCTCCCGTCCCCTGGTGAGAGGCAGAGTGGGCCCTGCCAGTCAGCGGGGTCTGACCACCCTCCAGCTGCTGCCACTCTCTACTTAACGACACCTGACTTTAAAATTGGCAACAAGCAGATCATTGCAAGTTTTCGGATACAAAATAATTCTGGTTTGGGTTTCGAGGGTTTTTTCCTACACTCGTTTATTAGGCTCGGTCCTGGTCCGGTCACTTAGGAGCTGAGTGGTATTAAGCTTCTGTGCGTCACATGTGGATAAAACAGCAGCCCTTTAGCTCTTCTGCATGTCATGTGAAAGAGATTAAGCTTCAGCATGGGCCCTATGTATGTTAGCTCTTACGATTACAGCCAGAAGGGTGTCTGCCTCCACTTCCTCCCAACAGGCTGTCACCTGTTGGCTGGCTTCTTACGATTGTCCACTAGCCACACTCTGGAAAGGTCCAGAGATCCCAGCATGGTCTGCCCAAGGAGCCCTCCGCCCAGCAACCTCGTCTCTCGAGAGGCCCTGGGGTCCCACTCAGGTCTGACCAGGGGACAGCATCTGCCCAGAAGGGGCGGGACTGAAGGCAGAACAGGGGAGGGGAGCTGAACAAACCTGGGGGAGGAGAGAGGCTGCCCGTCTCTCTGCCACTCGATAGTCGGGGGCGGGAAGCCCTCAGCACGACAGGTCAACCGGACCCGCTGGCCCAGCTGGGCGTCCAGCACCCCGGGCTGGCTCCGGTCCAGACGCACCCTGCAGAGCAAGCATCACTCAGCTGGGAGGGGGCTCCTCGCCGCTGCCTCCCCCCCTGACCACCCTCCTGCCTGGGGACGGGACCCCTACCCAGCCTCATGGGCCCCTTCTCCCCACAACCCTGACCAGATTCCGCTCTCCAGCCTCAGCCCTTTATTCTGGTTGGGAGACATCGAGAAATATCTGGGACCCAGGCTCAAAGCCAGCTCCGGCTTTCTCAACCCCACCAGAATTTCTACCTCCTGCCCACCCTGCACCAGATCCCTGACGTGGGCCCCTCCAGCCCTCTGCACCCGCTCTGTAAACTCCCTTCTTCAAGGCCGGCTCAGCCCTCTAGCTCCTAAGGCTGGGGCCAGGACGGGCTCCGCATCCCAGTGCTCACGGTGGTGGGCAGACTCCCCATTCCCGCTTCAGAAGCCAGGCTCCGGGAGCCACGTTCACCCGCCCCTCCCAGAGCCCTGAGCAGGCGGCCGGCAAGCCCAGTCACAGCACACGCCAGCCCGGGGATTGTCCACTCGTCCTCCCCACCCCGGCCCGCGGTGGGCCAGGCGGCCAGCAGACAGCACTGATCACTGCACCTGGTCAGGGGCCACGGGTGCGAGGCGGCGGGGCCCCCGCGGCTGGGGTCCCCAGGGCTGGGGTCCCGGGCTGGGTCCCTGGTCTCGGGGAAGTGCCTCGGTTCAGCCTCAGAAGGCACAGCCACGTCACCCCCTGTTGTGAGGCCAGAAGCAAGGGGTGAGCTGTGGGGAGAAGCGGATGGAAGGAACAGTGCCCATGAGGCTGGCGGGGGACCGACAAGAAGCAAGGGCCACATGGGGCAAGACGTCCAGCCCAGGCGACCTGCAGCACAGGGGCCCAGCCGCCCTAGTCCTCCAGTGTGGGGGCGCCCCGGCCGGTACCCCCACCCTGGGGCCCAGAAGAACCCAAGGGAGGTGGTGGGGTGGGGACGAGACCTGTGATGCGGAGCTGGACCTGCTGAGAGTGACGGTCGGGCCCGGGGCCACCACAGCTGTAGGCGCCTGCATCCTCCGCCCTCAGGGGTCCGAGGACCAGGGAGCCATCGGACTGCAGCTGGTGCCTGAGGGCGGGGAGGGGGCTTGAGCGCGGTGTCCCGAGGCAACAGCCAGCCTGGCTCCCACCAGAGGGGCCTGGCCCCTGCTCTCTCACCCTCCCATCCCCAGGAATCGGAGGGGCTGAGGGGAGAGCGGGCTGGCTGCACCCACCTGTCAGAGGAGACGGGCCGCCCATCTTTCTGCCACCTGGAGTGGGGGTCCAGGGGGCCGTCCTCCGGGCAGAAGAGCCGCACCAACTGCCCCAGGGCCGCCAGCACCACGGAGGGCTCCGAGCCCGCCAGAGTGATCCTGGGAAGGTGGGACAGAGTCACATGAGGGCCAACATCGGGGACTATCCCTTCACAGCGCGTCCCCACGGAAAGCCTGGTACCCGTCATGGGTACCAGAGGTACCCCCGTGGTACCCATGGAAGTACCAGAGGTACTTCTCATGGAAGCCACGCTCCAGAAGTCTGTGGAATCAAGAATCCCCCCTCCCCAGCCCACCCCCAAAACACTCACAGGCATTGTACCCTCAACTCGTTCCCGCAAGAGCACAGAGCATGGGCCTCCCTGGCAGCCTCGTGGCTAAGAAGCGCCTCCCAGTACAGGAGACATAGACTCAATCCCTGATCTGAGAAACCCACGTGCCAAAGGGGAACTAAGTCCATGAGCCACAGCTGCTGAAGCCCGCACGCCCAGAGCCCGCAACCCAGAACCAGAGAGGAGACCCTGCTCGCTGCAGGGAGAGAAAACCCTGCACAAAAAGACCCATCACGGCCCAAAATAATGAGCACAGAACAGGCGCAGGGCCCAGGATGGAGAGCCTGGGAGAGGAGCAGCCGGGCAACCGCACACACGCCCGATCCCTCAGGAATTCAAAGTTCTGTTTTTAATCTTCCTAGCTTTCATTAGTATGACACAAAGAGTGACAACGAATGGGATCCACACTAAATCTATGAGATCATATCACCATTTTACAGCTCGAGAAACAGGCTTCGGGAAGCTGGATGACTTGCCAAAGGTCATGAAGCTCTTAAACTTAACTCGACAGGCCCTGGACCATACCAGCAAGATCTGCTGGAGAATTCAGGCACCACCATCCACCCAACCCTGGGCAACTCATGTCTCCAAAGCCTGAGGTTCCCCACCTGTGGAACGACAGCAAAGCCCTCCAGGTGAGAGTTGGGGAGGCCCAGCTGATCTCAGGGTTTTAGCCCTAAAAGGCTCAGCCCTGGCCTGCCTGGGTCCCTATCCCCATCCCACCTGGGGAAGGGGCCTCACCTGTAGGAGGAGCCACGGGAAGGAGGCGCTGGTTGTCCTGCATCTCCGCTCAGTCCAGGGGGACTGGGCCCAGTCTCCTGGCCCCAGGCCCCCTCTCCAAACCCTGTCTGTGGTCCGTCACCCCCGGCCCAGGCTCCTGGTCTTGCCAGCGGAGGCCACCAGAAGGCAAGGGTCCTCTCTGGGCCACGGGCCCCGGCCCGTGCCGGCTGGCCTCTTGCTGGCCCCCAGGACCACTGCTGCCACCATCTCCATGGGTGCTCTGGCCAGAGGCCCCAGCCCGGGGTCCCCGGCAGGCACTCACACATTCCTCTTCTGAGGCGAAGTTGTTGGCGTTGCCGTGGCAGCCGCC
>SJXQ01006122.1:78455-88565 GCA_006408695.1 Aepyceros melampus
CGTGGCAGCCGCCGTACCAGAAGCGGTTACACTGGCCCACAGAGGGGACGAAGTACCAGCGGGCGGCCCAGTCAGTGCAGGAGCCGTGGGCGCTGGGCAGCAGGCACCGCGCGGGGTACGCTGAGGGGGGCAGAAAGCACACAGGTCACTGCGACCCAGTAGGGAAGCTGCAAACGCGGCCCAGGACTCGGGAGCGAGGCCCTCCCCAGCTGCAGCTTCAGCGCACATCCGCACGGCTGCGGGGCCCTTGACGGGCTCTTGGGACAGACTCTGCTCACCGCCCTGGGACCCCAGGAGAACCAGCCTGCTCTGCACCCCCAGAGCTGGAGCCCTGCAGAGGATCAGGGCTGTGACCTCCCTGGATGGGCTCCCTCATGCTCCTCCCCACCCGACCGAGGCCGCCCAGCACATACAGAGCAGCCCCAGGGCCAGCCCTCGACGTGCTTCACGCAGAAGGAATACCCAGCCCTGAGCCCCCACAGGCTGCCAAGATGCCCAGGGAGGGGGGCCCACCCTTGTTCCTGGGGGCCCTTAGCAGCTCAGAACCATCTCCAGCCCCCAGCCTAGCCATCCTTCTCCACACTCAGATGGGACCCTCCAGGCCCCCCACTTAAAGCCCCCCCACCCAGGTGCCCAGCTCCCTGCAGACTCTGCCCCCTGGCTTCCAGCGTCCCCAGGACGGTCCTTGGCAGCTCCACGTGGGCACCATGCTCCCATCTCACGGTCCTTCCTCCAGGACTCATCCCAGGCAGGGTGGGCACCCCATCCATCCCAGCCCTGGCCTCTGCCTCTGGAGGTGGCTGAGCCCCAAGAGGCAGCACAGGTCTTCCTTCTCCATGGAGTCCCCACTGACCAGGCTCCCAGCTCCCACAGGCAGCCAGGCAGCCAAGAGCACAAACTCAGGGGCGAGGATGACCTGTGGGGCAGGATAATCGAGCACCGTTCCCCAGCCCGGCGCTGGCAGGCGCCAGGAAGTATCAGTGGGAGAAGGAGTGATGAGCCAGCCAGGAGGAAGGCGGGGCATGAGCAGAGTGGGACAAGAGCCTTTCCAGCAGTAAGGACGAGGAGGATCGGCCACTCACCGGAGCTGGGCTGGCCCACACAGCCCTCCCCCAGGGGGCCTGCCGCGGAGGCCACGTGGTCATGGCAGCAGCCAAACTGGGAGCCCCGGCACTCGCTGGGCTCACTCTGCTGGGCCTGGGGCCGATGGGCACTGGGGACCTGGGGAGAGCCCAGGATTGGGAAGTTAGATGGAGGTCTGGCTCTTGGTAGGAGGACTCCAGGCTGCCGAGGGGAGGATGGCAAGAAGAGAGAGGGACAGAACTATGACCCCATTGAGCAGAACCCCAGCCCTGGAGATCATATCCAGGAGAAGGTCGGACGAAACCCCAGCCCGGGCCTGTCATGAAAGCCTGTGCCTTCGAGAGGACAAGCCAGGCCAGCAAGCTTCAGGGACCTTCCTCCTCAAGGTCAAAGCTGCCAAGAGCCCACGTCACAGCAGCACTGAGCAGGCCTGCGGGCTGGACTCACGGCCCCGGGTGAGCAGACACTCACTGCGGAGGCCGCTGCTCTCGATCCTGGCCTGCCCCTGGAGTCGTCGCGTCCGTAAGAGCTCATGCAGCCCGCCTGATGGGGCCCCTCGGCCACAGTCACCCCGTCAGGGCAGCACCCGAACCTGGAAAGACATCACAGCCCTGACCCCTGCACCACCAGGGAACCTGAGTTCCAGCGCCCCAGGATCCAAGCTCTGAGGCTCCCTGAGCCAGGGGCTTGACCAGGTGAGGATCCGAGTGGGGAGATAGGGGGCCCTTGCATGCAGGGCAAACCAGGTGGCGAACCCCAGTCTCTGCCACGTCCACTCACCACGTAGGGGTTCCCAGGGAGGGCAACAGGAAGACAATAAGCAGAGCTAAACCCTTAATAATCACACATCCCACCACAAAACCAAGAAGGTGGAAAGTCACCTGAGCTCCCCAGACACCAGGTTCCCAGGGAGGTTTTACAGAATAGAGGCAGCTGGGAGGTGGGACAGCAGAGGGGTCAAGGAGCCCAGGGCTTACTTCCCCTCCACCAACCAGGAGGTGGGAAGGAAGGCGAAGGAAGGAATGCATCGAAGCACCTGTGCGCCAGGCACCACGTGATCTGGTCCATCCTCACAGTGGCCCCAGTCAGTGGCTGTCACTGTTCCCAATTCTCAGCAGAGAAAGCCAGGATCAGAGAGGTTAAGTAACTTGCCCCAGGTCCCACAGCTGGGTCGCTGGCTGAGCTGAGACTCACCCCCAAGCTGCTGACTCCAGAATCGTCGCCCTTAGCACCCCAGCCCGAGACAGCAGGAGCCTCATTTGGATCACAGAGCTAGAACTCATACCCTACTTGCCTTCTCCAAGCCTCAGGATACATCTCAACAGGCTGACCTCTACAGAGAGAGCTGGGGGCTTTTTTTCCTAACCCAGCAGGTTAGGGAGCTCAGCAGGAGGAAGCCAAGTCCCCAGTTCTGCCCACACTGGGCAGCTCAGACACAACAGCCCTGGAGTCCCGCTCCTGAGCTCTGCTAACCCACCCTACCCGCTCTGAGCAGAGACCTGCCCTGCCCATCAGACACCTCCGTGAAGACACACCTTCCCTCTCTGACTTGGGGAGTGGGGAGAGGCACCCACCTGCTCCGCTGACACAAGGAGGCCCCAGGGCAGCCTTGCCACAGTGGCCCAAGGGATGCGGTGTGGCCGTCGGGGCAGCACCCGTGGGAGCTCTGTCTGCAGTCGTGGGGCCCCGAGCCCGGTCGCAGAGGCTGCCGGTACGAAGAGAGCTGCAGAGACGGGGCAGGGCCTGGGGCTGACGAGGGTGGGTTCTGGTCTCCTCTGGGGTTACCCCGTGCCGAGGGCTGTTCCTGGGGTGCCCACCGCTGGTCTCTGAAATCTAGAAAGAGGAGGAAACAAAAGATCCGTGATGTCTCTGTCTGACTCCTCACCCTCCGTCTTTGTCCATGTCAAACCCTCCTCTCCACATCCCTTCCCCCCACAACCACTTGCCCCCACCCTCAACGTCGATCCCAAGGGCCCCAGGGGTGGGGGCTTCCACCAAGCTTCTCACCCGAGGCAGAGGCCTCCCGTGGGCCCAAAGACATCTGGGGGTCCCTGGGGCTGGTGTGCACCTCCGGCATGCTGGGGACCTCTGCAGGGAGTGGGGGCGTTAGGGCGCGGGGGAAGGCCACCCCCCCCCCAACATCTGCTCCCACCCACCACTCAGGCAGGACCCGGGAAACCCGGGAGAGCAGAACTGAAGAGCAGGCTTGTGTTTTTGTCAACACCCTTCCCAGGTTTCAACAGAGTCTCTCATCACATAGAAAACGCCCATGTCACGTGTTTAGCAAAGAGAAAAGCCGCATGTAAAGAAAACATTTACGTTTGATACCAAAAACATAAAAAATGGTAACCCCAAAATTTTTAATTGGACTGAGGAAAACAAAATCCAATTTTTAAATGGGCAAAGAACTTGAACATAAGACTTTTCCAAAGATGACACAGCGATGGCCGATAAGCACATGAAAAGGTGCTCAACACTATCAGCCATTAAGGAAACGTAAACGGGAGCCACAAGGAGACGCCCCTTCACAGGTACTAGTGTGGTTCTAATCAGAAAGACCGAGATAACAAGGGTTGGCGAGGATGAGGATGGAACCCTCACGCAACTGCTGGCTGGAATAAAGAATGGTGGAGATACTGGGGAAACAGCCTAGCAGTCCCTCAAAACAGTTTCACAGTTACCATACAGCCCAGAAACTTCACTTCTAAGTATAAACCCAAGAGAACTGAACAGCCACACAGAAACTTCTACATGAATATTCATAGCATCATTATTCACTAAAGCCAAAAGGTGGAAACAACCCGAATATCCATCCATCCACAGACACACAGATAAACAAACTGGGTACATCCATGATGGACTGCAATTTAGCCATAAAAAGCAATGACATCCTGAGGTATGCCACAACTTAGACGAACCTCAGAAACATTCTGCTCAGTGAAAGAAGCCACATGCAGAAGGTATGCAATGCCTTTACCTGATGTATCTAGCACTGGCAAATGCATGAGACACAGCGATCTGGCTCCCAGCGAAGAGGACCAGGGTTAATGGGGAGTGATTAACTGACGGGTACAGAGTACTTTTATGGGGTGGTGAGAATTTTTGAAACTAGAAAGATTGAGGGCAGGTGGAGAAGGGGACGACAGAGGAGGAGATGGTTGGATGGCAACACCGACTCAATGGACATGAGTTTGAGGAAGCTCCGGGAGTTGGTGATGGACAGGGAGGCCTGGCGTGCTGCAGCCCATGGCGTTGCAAAGAGTCGGATACGACTGAGCAACTGAACTGAGAGAGCTGGTGGTCATACAACCTTGAGAACAAATAAGACCACATTGTACACATTAAAGTGGTTAACTGTTATTGAATTTCACCTCAATAAAAAATTCCATATTAAAAACTGAATTGATAAATGAGATAGAGAGTAGATGATGAAAATGTAACTACAAAAAAATATTAATTGTAGAACTTGATGGCGGGTACACATAGCTCTTCATCTTTCCTGTGTGATTAAAGTTTCTCCTCGTCTCTTGTCCAACTTGGCAAACTTGCTCAATATCACGAACTGTACCGTTAGAATAGGTGAATTTCATGGTGTATGATAATTAACCTCAATAAGGTTTTTAAAAGCATTTTTAATCACAAAATGTTACAGAAAAAAATGCAAAAGGCTGCAGATAGAAAGAGGACAACAGGAGTTTTTAAAAATGATGCCCAAAATAATATAAGCAAGATACGGCCAAAGCTCACAGTGACTACAAAACAGACCCACCAACACAGAGAACAGAGCTAGGGTTGCCAAGGGGGAGGGTGGGAGTGCGGGGTTGGCGGATGTCAGCTATTACATAGAGAATGGATAGACATCATGGCCCTACTGTATAGCACAGGGAACTATACGCAATATCCTGCGATAGAGCATGTGTGCTAAGTCATGGGATTCTCCAGGCAAGAATACTGGGGCGGGATGCCATGCCCTTCTCCAGGGGATTTTCCTCACCCCAGTGATTGAACCCGTGTCTCCTGAAACTCCGTATTGCAGGCGGTTCTTTACCGCGGAGCCACCACAGAAGCGAGAGAGAAAAGAATACAAAAAAGGATGAGCGTGTGTGTGTATATATCTTAAAAAACTGAATCACTTTGCTGTACAGCAGAAACTAGCACTGTATTGTAAATCAACTCCACTTGAATAAAATAAATTTAAAAACCCAAAATGCTCACAGTGAAAGGCTCTGCATGCCATGCTTTGCCAGGGGGCTGGGTGAGGGGGGTGCTTCCTTCTATTTGTTAAGTGTTTTTCAAATTTTCCACAATAAACATATCACTACATAGTGGAACAAAGTTACAAAAAAAAAAAAAGTGAAAAGTCCATCTCCATGGGGACTACATCTCACCAGTCCCAGGGAACTTTTAAAAATAATTATTTAGCGTTGGAAGATTCCGGTAGATATGTGGTCAAATCTTTGTTTTCTATGTATTGCCTGTCCCACCTCGGCCACAAGCTCAGACAAGTTGATTCGAATTCTCTCCCTGGTTCTGGTCTCCTATCTACATTTGGCTGTGGGCTCACGGCCCCAGCCAGCCTGGGAATTCCGGCTGTCCCTCTGTGGCTGGGAAGGCAACTTTCCGCCAAGCCCAGCCTGCCTCTGTCACATGTGAGGACACCTATGACTCTCTTCTGCCATCGGCTCAGGCTTTAACTCAGGGTCTGGGGTCCCTGCTCACATGCCAGGGGCTCCAGGCTGTGCCGGCCAGCGCCCACCCCTCCATTCCTCAAACTCTGAGCCTGCATGCCTGCAGCCTGACCCTCAGGCAGGCACTGAATGTCCTAACCATCTTTCACGGTGTCACTTTGAGCCTCCAAACTTCCAATGGCTCCCCTGAGCCTATCAGACAAAGGTAAGCCATAGCCAGAGGCCCGAGGCCTTCAGCATCCTCCCAGCCTTAAGAGCACCCCCCTGAAGAGACCTGTCACAACCCCCCACCCCACCCTGGGCCAGTGCCAGTCCTGGCTCCCGACTGGTCTCACAGTTACTGAGCACTGGAGATGGGGCCGAGTGACCGAGAAACTGAGTTTCAAATTTTGCTGAATCAGAATTAAATTTACAGTTTAAACACTAACACTTGATTCATTTATCGGAAGATGCGTCAGTATGTCTGGGACAAGTTGGGTAGGTGAGTCTGCTTTTTCAACTGGATATCTCATGACCTCTAAATTGAGACCGACTACACCAGTGGGATTCCAATGTCTGAACTGAGATGTGCCCTAAGTGTAAACTATACAGTGGACTTCAAAGCTTTAAAAAAAAAAAAAATCAATCTTGTGAAAAAAAAAAAAAAATCCTACAATTTTTATATCGATTCCAGGCTAAAAATATATTATTGGGTTAAATAAAACATATTATTAAATGCAGATTCACTTGTTTCTTTTTATTTTCTAAAATGCGGCTCTTCGAAAATTTTTAATGACGTGGGCTTGTTTATTTCTACTGTCTGCTGCTCTAGAAAGAGGGGGAAGCAGAACTGTCCAGTGTGTCGGCTCTCAGACGCCCACTGCTCAAGGGGAGCCCTCTTTGGACACTCAGCCCCTCCTCCAGGGCACTCGCCAGTAAGTATCCAAAACAGTAGGAACCACACAAATTCTAAATTCTCACCACAAGTGGACTTCTCTGTAGCACCTAGAAATCACAAGATGAAAATGTTCACACACCAAATGTCACTGGCGGCTGGGTGGAGATGGGGGGGCAGATACAGAAATCACAGATACATTACAAGGAAACACACTGAGGATTTATCCAGTAACAGCTGGGATCAAGGCCAATGTAAGTTTCTCTATATATACTACGTTTCTAATTTCTCCAAACGTTCCACAATGAACACCATTATTTCTATAATTATGAAAATAGCAATGCAGATTTCTTCCTTTCACAACTCACCCTGGCCTGAAGCGCTCCTTCCGTTTCCTTCCTTTCTGAGTGAATGCCTCTTTGGGGCAGGCTTCGGGCCACCTCCCAGGAAGGTTCCAGGCTCTGGGGACACCAAGTGGCTCGAGGGAACTGGACTTGTAAGGGCTGAGGAACCTCCTGTGCGTGTAACCCGAAGGCCAGGCCCAGGAGCCCAGTCCAGGGCCCCACAGGGCCTTACCACTACTGCTACCCACCCTCCATAAGGATATGAGAGCTGGACCATAAAGAAAGCTGAGCACTGAAGAATTGACGCTTTTGAACTGTGTGTCAGAGAAGACTCTTGAGAGTCCCTTGGACTGCAAGGAGAGCCAACCAGTCCATCCTAAAAGGAAACCAACCCTGAATATTCACTGGAAGGACTGATGCTGAAGCTGAATACTTTGGCCACCTGATGCAAAGAGCTGACTTATTGGAAAAGACCCTGATGCTGAGAAAGACGGAAGGCAGGAGGAGAAGGGGACAACAGAGGATGAGATGGTTGGATAATATCACCAACTCAATGGACGTGAATTTGAGCAAACTATGGGAGATAGTGAAGGACAGGGAAGCCTGGCATGCTGCAGTCCATGAGGTCACACACAGCAGTCCACTACTGAGTGACTGAACGACCACTTCGTTCATGGAGTACTGTGCGCACGGGTACTGTGACTAGAGATCACCACAAGCCTGGAAAGTCAGCCTCCTCAACCCCCTGCACAGCTGGGCCAGTGGAGGATCAGAGAGGAGAGACCCTTGCCCAGGGTCACACGGCTGGGCAGCAATGGAGGGGAGATTTGAACCCGGTCAGCCGTTGACTCTGGGCCACTGGTTCTTGGCCACCTCGCCACGTGCCTCCACTGGCATCCTACCATTTCCCCGTCACTGGCACGTCAGGGCCAAACACCGCTCTCTGTGGTCTCAGAAGGCCACACCCCTGGCCACCCCTGTGCAGCTCCAGCCCACGCCTTCCCCCAATAACACTTCCTCAAATCAAGTAACCTGATGGCCTGTGTGCCCCTTGTCCTACAGCTCCTCGAGACTGGGACACCATCTTCCCCAGTGAGGATGGGAGGGTGAAGGGGGTTGGGAAGGCAGAGGCAATGTAAAGGACATCTCTCCTGGACTGCCTCCCTCTCTGCACTCAGTCCTTCAACAAACATTTACTGAGGACCAACCATGTGCCAGCTAGGTTCCCTGGGGATATAAACAGGAAGAAAGAACAGCAAGAATAGTTCCAAAGAATAGCAAGGAGAGATAAGAAAGCCTTCCTCAGTGATCAGTGCAAAGAAATAGAGGAAAACAACAGATGGGAAAGACTAGAGATCTCTTCAAGAAAACTGGAGATACCAAGGGAACATTTCCTGCAAAGATGGGCACAATAAAGGGGAGAAATGGTATGGACCTAACAGAAGCAGAAGATATTAAGAAGAGGTGGCAAGAATACAAAGAACTATACAAACAAAAAGATCTTCATGACCCATATAACCACAATGGTGTGATCACTCACCTAGAGCCAGACATCCTGGAGCCTTAGGAAGCAACACTACGAACAAAGCTAGTGGAGGTGATGGAATTCCAGTTGAGCTCTTTCAAATCCCAAAAGATGATGCTGTGAAAGTGGTGCACTCAATATGCCAGCAAATTCGGAAAACACAGCAGTGGCCACAGGACTGGAAAAGGTCAGTTTTCATTCCAATCCCAAAGAAAGGCTATGCCAAAAAATGTTCAAATTACTCCACAATTGCACTCAATTTCACATGCTAGCAAAGTAACACTCAAAATCCAAGCTAGGCTTCAACAGTACATGAACCGTGAACTTCCAGATGTACAAGCTGGATTTAGAAAAGACAGAGGAACCAGAGATTAAAATGCCAACATCTGTTGGATCACAGAGAAAGCAAGAGGATTCCAGAAAAACATCTATTTCTGCTTCATTGACTATGCTAAAGCTTCTGACTGTGTGGATCACAACAAACTGTGGAAAATTCTTCAAGAGATGGGAATATCAGGCCACCTTCCCTCACTCCTGAGAAACCTGTATACAGGTCAAGAAGCAACAGTTAGAACCAGGCATGTAACAACAGACTGGCTCAAAATCGAGAAAGGAGCACATTAAGGCTGTATATTGTCACCCTGCTTATTTAACTTACATGCAGTGTACATCATGAGAAATGCCGGGCTGGATGAAGCACAAGCTGGAATCAAGATTGTCGGGAGAAATATCAATAACCTCAGATATGCAGATGATACCACCCTAACAGCAGAAAGCAAAGAGGAACTAAAGAGCCTCTTGATAAAGGTGAAAGAGGACAGTGAAAAAGCTGGCTTAACTTCAACATTCAAAAAACAAAGATCATGGCATCCAGTCCCATCACTTCATGGTAAATAAATGTGGAAACAATGGAAATTGTGACAGACTTTATTTTCTTGGGCTCCTAAATCACTGTGGACAGTGACTACACCCATGAAATTAAAAGACACTTGCTCCTTGGAAGAAAAGTTATGACCAACCTAGACAGCATATTATAAAGCAAAAACATCACTTTGCTGACAAAAGTCTGTATAGTCAAAGCTATGGTTTTTCCAGTAGTCATGTACAGATGTGAGAATTGGACCATAAAGAAGGCTGAGTGCTGAAGAATTGATGCTTTAGAACTGTGGTGTTGGAAAAGACTTGAAAGTCCCTTGGACTGCAAGGAGATTAAACCAGTCCGTCCTAAAGGAAATCAGTCCTGAATACTCATTAGGGGGACTGATGCTGAGACGGAAGCTCCAATACTTTGGCCGCCTGATGGGAAGAGCTGACTCATTAGAAAAGACTCTGATGCTGGGAAAGATTGAAGGCAGCAAGAGAACGGGACGGCAGAGGGCGAGATGGTTGGATGGCATCACTGATTCAATGAAGAGTTTGAGCAAGCTCCGGGAGATAGTGAAGAACAGGGAAGACTGGTGTGCTGCAGTCCATGGGGTAACAGAGTCGGACCCGACTGAGGAAATGAACAACAGAACAGGAAGAAGGAAGTCGACCTGGCCCTCAGGAAGCTTATAGCTAGCAGGCCTAACAAGGCACGAACAACCACTGCAGTAC